>SNQJ01S0038905.1:78437-116032 GCA_010110895.2 Picea sitchensis | reverse complement strand
ACAAATGAAAAGATGAAAATGTGGGTGAAAGAACTCCTAGCTTATCCACTCAAGGGAGAGGTGGATAGCTCTTGTGAAATGATGCCTATGTGTTCTTGTCAAAGAATGAGTCCTTAACAATCTTGGCAGCATAACAATGCATGAAATTCCTTGAGAAAATGATGGTTATTCATGGCTTTTTATAGCTTAGCATTGGGTGATTATGTAACCTCTTTGGAGTGTGAAAAGGGGCTCTTTAGGGATCAATTAGGTCTTTGACC
This sequence comes from Picea sitchensis, assembly GCA_010110895.2. Classification (NCBI taxonomy): domain Eukaryota; kingdom Viridiplantae; phylum Streptophyta; class Pinopsida; order Pinales; family Pinaceae; genus Picea; species Picea sitchensis. Next base: position 115,772 of record SNQJ01S0038905.1, on the reverse strand, counting down.
AGCCCACCATGCGGATTGAGCTCGGATTTGGTGTCAAATCGACTTGGGAGCTGATCCATTAGTGGTTGGGAGGTCAACCAATTTCAATAAATGCGCCGTTTAGCAGGTGCGCGGGTTTTTCGCCCAATAGCTGCGCATCGTGCGCGCATGCGCGCATTGTAAGTTGTTGTTCCGCGCATATGCGCGCGCACCCAGATTCTGTAAAGCGCCCTTCAATTTTTGGTCACTTGGTATAGTTTTTGACCCTTTTGCAATGCTGTGGAATTAATCCTGTGCCATGAATGACTTCAGTCCTGTTTTGATGATGTGGAGTTCTTGTCGCCATGTGCGGACGAAATTTCAGTGATAAAAATAAGATTGTAACATCTGTATGCATTTTTGTTTGAATCATATCCAAGAAAAATACCTTCATCAGATCTGGCATCAAATTTTTCAAGACTCTAATATAGTATTTTGATGTAGCATTTACTTCCAAATACTTTGAAGTATTTCACTGATGGAGCCCTTCCAAACCATAATTCATAAGGGGTTTTATCACTATTAATCCTTATTTTACCTTTGTTCAATATGTATACTATTGTGCTTACAACTTCCCTCCAATATCCATCTGATAATATTTCTTCATTTAGCATGGTCCTTGCAACCTCCTGAACTGTTCTATTATTTCTTTCAACAATCCCGTTTTGCTGGGGCATTCTAGTAGTAGAGAATTCTCTTTTTACTCCTTGAGTTTCACAGAAGACATCAAACTCTCTTGAGGTAAATTCACTGCCATTGTCAGATCTAAGACATTTTATTTTTGTCTCTTGTTCATTTTCAACAAGGGTTTTAAAAGCTTTTAATTTATTGAGTGCTTCTGATTTTTCTTTTAGAAAACATATCCAACTCATTCTAGTAAAGTCATCAATGAATAACATAAAGTAAGACTCTCCTTGCAAGATATTGGTTCTAGTAGGTCCACATAGGTTAGTGTGAACAAGTTCTAACGGTTTCAAGGTTGTGTATTCTTTTGCCTTGAACCTTACTCTAGTTTGTTTCCCTAGTTGACAGTGTCTACACATAGCATTTGAAGGTTTTATGATTTTTGGAAAGTATGTTATTGCACCAAGGTTGTTTACTTTCACAATATTGTCAAAGTTAATATGCCCCAACCTTCTATGCCATATACAACTTTCATCTACTGAATTTATATGACACTCTTCTTTTAATTTAGCATTTAGTATGTATACATTTTCAGGATTTCTAGGAGCAGTGCCAACTAATTTTCCTGTGTATTCTCTCCTAATCTCACACTTTTGAGAGTCAAAGATACAGAAGTGTCCCTGATCACAGGTTTGACTAACACTTAATAAGATAGGCTTCAATTTATCAACAAGTAGTACATTTCTAGCTTTGTCTTTTCCAAGGCTCACAGTGCCTTTCCCAAGTATGTTACTTGAAGCATTATCACCAAATGTAACTTTACCTTTTTCTTTCTTTAAGTCTAAAAACTTGTTCTTGTTACCTGTCATATGTTTCGAGCATCCACTATCAACATACCAGAGATACTTTTCATATTGATTTTTCAGGGAAATAAGGCAATCCCTCTTGGATGTTTTTACTCTCCAAAGTTTCTTCTGCTCTCTAATTAACTTGGACTATTCTGAGGCTTCCATTAGTCTACAATTAATGGCTTTATGCCCATGGTTGTGGCATCTAAAGCATTGTAAGTCCCCTTCTTGTAAGGGTGCAAAGGGGTTGTAGTTTCTGCCTCTAAATGGTTTTGCTACTTGTTTATCTTTATGGATGTAGTTCTTAACCTTTAGATTCTTCTTTTTATATGCTCTACAGTTTATAGCTTTGTGTCCAAAATTAGAGCAAGCATAGTAGTAACTAAGAAAAATGCGAGGATACCTGTTTTGATAAAGCTTCTTTGGTATTGTCTTTCCTTCTTTCCTGATGAGTGGAGGTAATTTTTTGGAGCTCTTGTCATTACTTGTCTTCTCTTCATTCTTCTTCTTGAATGTACTTTGAAGAGCATCTGCATAAGATTTTGAGTCAACATGGATTTCCTTTTGCGAATAACCTATTCCATTTTTATTTTCAGGATCCCTTTGAGCTGTAATAATATTATCTAATATTTTAGAGCTATTTTTAAATTTTGTTTGAATGATTTTTGCATCCAGTTTCTTTTTCAGATGAACTATTTTTGCCTCCATTCTTTCACAAGTTATTTATTTTTCCTTAAGAGACTTTTCCAGATTTTCTTCGATCTTATTTTCTTCTAAGATTTGTTTTCTTAGGTTGCTCATGAGTTTCTCCATTTATTTTTCCTTTTGTTCATATTTTTATTTTTGTTCAACTACAAAACCTTTCATGTTTCTATATTTGGTTTTGTATTTTCTTAATTCATTCAGAGCACTAAGAAGTTCTTCCTCCATATTGACTTCTGCTTCATCTTCTAGCTCTTCTTCATATTTGATTTTTTTTGTTTCATTATACTCTTCAATACCTAAGAAAAGGACTTCATCATCGTCAGATTCATTGTTATCACTGGACTCAGACGAACTGTCGTTTTCCTCTTTTGAATACAAATTCTTTTTCCCTCTGTAAAACTTTTTCTTAAAGTTGGGATTTTTCTTTTTCTGATATTGAATATTTTTGTTTTCTTGATCTTTAGGGTCCTCCTTGGGATAAGGACACTTGGATGCAAAATGACCATTTTTTCCATAGTTAAAGCATTTGAACGAAAGCTTGCCTTTGTACTTCCCTAAACCTTTCTGAAGTTTTCTAATGAAATTGGCTTCTTCCAAATTAGATTCTTCTTGATAATTAGATTGAGGATTTTGCTTCTGATTTGTCTTTGTCCTGGATGCTTTGAAGGTTGTTTCATATTTTGTTGATTTATCATGCCCTATTCTCATTTCATATGCTGTAAAGATTCCATGGAGCTGATCAACTATGAGTGTTTTTAGATCAGATCTATATTCTATTGAGGAGACCTTTGCATTATATCTCATAGGTAGTGACCTTAGTATTTTTTTCACAATAGGTTTATCTGTAACTTCTTCTCCTGATGCTCTAATTGAGTTGACCACTTCATCTACCTTGTGAAAGTACTCAACGATATTTTCTTCTTCTTTCATTTTCAGATTTTCAAATTGAGTTCTGTAGGTCTGTAGTTTAGCTTCTTTGACTTTGTCATCTCCTTCATATATAGCTTCCAATTTGTCCTAGATTTCTTTGGCCGATTTGCAATGCATAACTTTCACACATATAGAATCAATCAACCCAGCTAGAATTCCATTAACTACTCTTGAGTTATCATCACAGATTTTCTTTCCTCCAGAGTCCTTGGGTGGAGTAGTTGGTGCAATGTAACTGTCTACAACAGATTGCCAGATATCAAAACCGAGCACTAAGAGGAAGTTTTTCATTCTTATTTTCCATGGAGCATAGCCTTCTCCATTGAACAATGGTGCTCTGTTGTTAGACATCCCTTCTTGTTGACCCATCTTCAAGATCTGCCTTCAATTTTGTTAGACTGTGCTGAAGGAACCTGCTCTGATACCAATTGTAGAATCAGATCCTGTCCCTGAGAGGGGGGGTGAATCAATGACACAACAATTATATCAATTTTTCATATATTAATGCAAACAAAATTTTGACATAGTATTTTATCGTGGAACCCAAATGGGAAAAATAACAAATTCTTTTCTATTCACTGAAAAATTTGTTTTACATGTTACATAGAAGGAAGATGTACTTCCTCTTTGATCAACACCAAGTAATCAGGATGCACCCACACCCTGGTTTACCAACACCAACTGGTAGGAGGCTACGACCCCCTTGTTTAGTTAGCTACAACTGACAAGGAAGCACCAACTCCCTCTGCAGGCACCAACCTGCCCTTGTACCACCCAACCACCCTTAATGCATAGGTATTAGCTTTTCTTCCTAGAATCTGCTTCATCTTTTTAATCTTCTTTTCTGGACTACAAAGACGCTTTCTTCTCACCACATTTTCTTGTTTATATAGTCTTCAAACTGGTGTGAAATTTTAAAACAATGTGTCCCTTTATTTGAACCATTGTACCTTTTCATTTAAAATGATAATCTACACTTTGATTAATATCATTTTTCTTTTTATTCTTTATTCATAGTTTCATGATTTATTTTCTTTTGATCATGACTGTGTATCAGTTCATTATACCGTGAAGGTTTTTCATAAATTGATCACAATCATGGATCAATTTAATCCTTTATAATTGATATCAAATCTCTTTTACTTCAATGAGACCAATTTCGTGGAGGCACTTCCTTCAAACCATTTCATATAACCGTGTGTCACAAAACCATGAGCTTTACCAAATAAGCAACTTAAATTTTGTTCCTTTAAAATCTCTAGACCATATGACTGACGATGGTGACCTCACGTTAGATGTGATGAGCACATGAGTGCTTTATTAAATCATCATTCACGATTCTCTCTCTGATGGGATGAATGACTGACGAAGTTTCGTTATTTTTCCCATCAGGTATTCGTGACTCACAACATGTCAAATCTCCCGAAATGATATTGCCGATACAATTGGACGTCTCACATTAAAGTTGTGGAGATAGATCAACGATCATATTTAATCTTACACTCATTCTTTTACTATTGAATCTGACGTCTATGATTTAATCATGTATCTAGATAGATGGCCGATGGGATTTCGGCACTTAGACCTTTGGGATCTCGAGACACTGCTCCTTACAAAACTCTCGGTTGTGATATCGTTGATGCGATCAGCCAGTTCATGTCTCTTCCATGGAAGAGATCAACAATCCACCTTAAAGCTTAATCCAATCCCTTCTTTCCTTAATCAAATGGTTGTGTCTTAATCAGGCATTGAGATGTGTGGTCGCTGAGATTTTGGCGTTTTTCCTTTGAATCTTTGTGACCTCCAACAGTTCAACTCCTAGTAACTATACATCACCTTACGCGTGTCCCTTTTAGAGTTTCGGCATTCAGGACTTTCAGACACTAGAGTTTTTTCTTACAATGCAAAACTACGAAATGAGACTCCCAAGGATGACATAAACACTTACGTCACTTGATGATGTGTCATAGTCCTATTATCTGCCACGTGTCATTCATATACGCGATATACATGTTCTTGTAATGCCATACCAACTTGACACTTCCCAGTGTCTGAGTATGCCATGTGTCCTTAGCTGACATGGTTTATTGTGTCATTTTTCCTTGGTTCAATCCAATGGCCCTCCAACATTTTCCATATCCGACAGCCCATGATTTCTATTGTGATTTCTCATTTCGACATTCTTGTGATGAAGGGTCTCGACACTCCATGTCGCAATTTCCGAAATAGAGTTTAGCTGCACTAGATCCTCCCCTTCTCGTGACCATGGGTTATGACCCAGGGCTGAGTGTTTCTCATTTTCACACTTCAGGATTTCGAACAACTCTCGTCAGTGTTTATCTGAATCACGAATCTCCGAATTCGTTGATCTAGTGCCATGTGCTCGCCTTCCAATCGATGGCTAGGATATCTTCGCGACCTCGCATATCGCGAGTTCCAACAACACTTACATTTGAATTTTCCATTCTTCAAGTCAGCGAAACGATGACCCTTCGCCACGTGCCATCCTTGACAACGGACGGTCCCAATGCTTTCAGAACAATCAACGACTATGATCCTTTTGGTATAATCAACGACTGTTATCTTTTCGGAACGATCAACGACTGTGATATTTTTGGATGATCTGACGGTCGAGAATGACTTTGCGAATCATGACTTCGCAAGTTCATGTCATTTTCGATCGATGACTCAAATTAGTCCTCAAACCAATGGTCTAGATCTAATCGCAATTTTGCATTTTGGTATTTCAAAGGTTAGAGAACCTCCCTTCTTCCAACTCCTGATTTCCCGACTACATCTTCTACACTATGTTCTTCCTTCAGAGATTTCTTCATGCACTAACCTTTCTAAACATCATTGGATTATTGATCCTATCGTGATCAACAGTTCATTCTTCTTCCATAGCTTTGGACTTCTGGTTATGTACTTCTCATGTTGACATCAATGACAATTATGTCCAACAAGCGAGACTGGGATCGTCTACAGGAGGCAGTGAGACAACAGCCGAGCGTTCAGAGACACTTGGCATCCTGCAAGATGCTCAAGTTATATGAATCTCTGCTGATATGGTCGAAGGATTTTCTATTTCAATATCTTATTTCTATATGGAGCACTAATTTGCAGTGCTTCATTGTGAGAGGAAAACATCTGACATTCTCAGTTGTCGAGGATGTCTACTTTTTGACGGGGCTCCCATTTCATGGGATGGACCTTACTATGGACCCCTAGATGTCGGGGGATGAGCGAGTAGGTGACTTGGTGGATTGCCACTGCATAGGGCCACACTTGATGTTGGGTTCAATCATCCATATTAAGGAGATTGAGGACCTCTTGACAGATTTCATTTCTCCTATGGTGGTGAGGATCTATGGATACTTGGGGATTCAACGGATCACAGGAGGTCAACTAAGGATCATGGAGAGGGTCGTTGATGGGGACCTTTTTTCCTGGGGAATTATGCTAAACACCAGGATGTTGGGGTAGGTTGACTGGTTTCAGAGATCTGACTCTGGTGACTTTGCCTTTGGGTCAATTCTGGTGGCCTCATTTCTATAGAGGGTGCCCCTATTGCACCCTAGGATTCTCCTGGAGCATGTGGGCAGGGATGATTTTAAGGATGGAAATTTATTTTAAAATGTAGAAAGCTTGGGGAATCTTACTAATCCTTCATATGCCAACTATAAAATGTTTGCCAATATTTTTGTAAAAATATTCAAATTTCTAAGGATTTTATATAGTTTGTATAAAATTTTGGCGATTTTTAAGGTAAAATAATTTTATCCTATAGAATTTAGGCGAATAATTTTTAGAATAGAGAATTTTGTTTTGGGAAAAACCATGGAAAATTAGCCCATGAGTGAAATTTAGCCCCTAAAATCATCCATGCTTGTAGGGCTGCGGGAGCTGCGACTAATGTAGTGGGCCCATGTGTTGGCCCGACACGGGGGTGGAGAGGGTGGCCATTACTTCATGACCACGGTGGCATGCGTGTGGCGACATATGCTACATGTGATACTGAGGTACCCATATGATGGGATGAATTACCGACATGACCCAGATATGATGCTTCCTCCTGGGGAGGACTGGGATGTTGGAGGTATTTCTTTGTATTTATGTTTTGTGATTTTGATAGATAGAATTTGATTATATATGTATATATGGATGATGAATTCTATCTTTGGTGTTGTTTTGCAGATGTGGGACCCCGAGGCTGAGAGGAAGAGATGGTTAGGGAGTCTTCTCGTCGAGGACTAGTGCGACCGCCGCTAGTAGAGTCGAGGGCAGGGAAGAGGCAGAGATGAGATGATGTTGGTGCTGGACTAGCTCATGAGACATAGACAGAGGCAAGGGAAATGGTAGAGGATCAGCGTCGTCATTTCAAGCGGGTGCTGCAGGGTGTTCTTGAGGCCATGTGGGCCAATATATAGGACGAGGAGGTCCCAAAGTAGTGTGTGGGTGTACCGGTGAAATGGCAGACCCTCATCCGCTGAGCAAATGTAGTAGGGGAAGTGATGATGGGTCGGTTGTCCCCTGGACCTAGAGGGGCCCCAGCTGGTGGGGCACCTCCAACTGATAGAGGACCTGGTGGGGGAGCTCCAAGGGCACCATGAGTATAGATTTTATGTATTTATAGTCTCGAGAGCCCATTTTGTATAGGGTAGTTGATACCCATTTTGTACAGGGTAGGGGGTACCCATTTTGTACCTATAGGGGTGAGGGGACTCACTGGCCTACGGACGATGTATTTTGTATTTTTTTAAACACTTATGACACTATTGATGATATATATATATATTGGATCATTCATGTCTCCGTGTGTTGATGTTTTCATTCTTATGATGGATTTTCTATATGCTGTGATAGATGTATGATGTGTATGTATACAATGATGTTTAATGTAATAAATGAAAATCTAATACTAGGTTAGACATGCTATCTTCTATTTGATTAAATTGTCTTGGAATATGTGTAAATGTAATTGAATCAAATTTATGAGATAAAAGTCTAACTTGCAGGTATTTGCGAAAATGGCAAGGATCGCGAACATGATATACATTGTTGAGCTGCAGGAGGACAAGATGGGAATCTAATAGAACACTAAGGTGACAGATGTGGTGGTGACTGGCCTCGACGAGGAGACCAATGAAGACATCATATTCAACTTGGTTGTTGGTGGTCAAGCCCAACTATATGCCATTGGAGTGGAGCAGTACATGTGAGGGGGTATAGACGATCCAAGAGGCTGAAGTGAGATTCTAGGTCCAACGGCTAGGACCGTCAGTGTAACTGATGTGGTGGGCTGATGGATGACACATATACCAATAACATGGATGATATATCATACATGAGGAGTGGTAGTGGATGTTGGAGTTAGAAGTCACTCCTGGATTGCAGTAGGAGTAAGCCTGATGCCCATCATTTTATGTCACTATTTGTTGATAAAGGGTGATGAATGGAAATAAACTCATAACAATATTGTTCTAACTCGGAAAATAGGCCAGGCAAGCACAAGCAAACGAGGTCTTGGTTTAACTTCAGAAAGTAAGTTGTAATAAGGGTGAGTAGGAGGAAGACTTATGTGAGGAAATACAAAGGCCTGCTATAGGCATCGAGCTTCTAATAGCCTATAGAAGAAAAACTTGAACATAAGAACCTCTTATATTCAAGAGCAGAAACACTAAAAGAACATAACAACGTTATAATAAATCCATTATCATAACACAGTCACGACGATTCATGTGAATCAGTCAATCATGAACCCTTTTAGTATGAGATCGAAACCAGATGAAAAAGAGATATGCCTTACATTAAACAAGAAAATTTCATATGCAGATACCAAGCCAGGAAAACCAATGCTTCATTAAAACATTACAGTCGGGAGCTCTGCTCTACCATCCATCCCTACAAAAATACAAAAACTGAGTATATATACTTAGATCAATTCACCCCCTTGGTAGCAGGAGGGTAGCTAAGACATTAAAGTCCAATTTAGCATGTGCAGGCTCCTCTGGTCAGACGAGGACATCAAATCGACATGGATCTTTTAGGAAAACCTGCACACAGGATGATCTTGGGCAGACTTCCTACCAGAACCTCCATGCCTTACATTCATGGCTTGAGCCAAGGTTTCAGCTACCTACTCAATTTTCATTAATTGCCTTCCTCCATGGAAGGTGGCCAAGACTTCGAGCACAAGGAATGACCACGCGCTTTCTTCCTAGGGTTCAGAGGCTAGCCTCCTTTTTATTTTGGCTCCGCCCTTAATGTAACCCATGGCCATGACCTGGTGCCTCACTCTAGAGGTGCTTCAACACTTCTCCTTTTGGGATATTCCACCATTCCAGCGTCCAGGATCCTTGGTGACTAAAACTGTTGTGAAACGACCCTCCATATCGATTGGATTTGGATTTGGATTCAAAACAGCGAACATGATCCATTTCCCTTGAATTACAGTAGCTCTGCACCTCATCTGATTTTTCCTTTCCATCACGACCACAATGCCATGATGGTGGGCCGCACCAAAGAGCACCTTTACATCCTCATTATCATGGATGGAAGGGAGTCAACCCATGTATTTCAAAGTCATGATAGCCGAGATGGTGATTGGACTTAATCAAGCACCACATGTCCTCCAAGACTAGCGGTCCCGATCCTTTCGAGGATTCTCCCACCGGGAGTTCTGGCTCCTCTTCCTCCAACCACCTTTCCATACAACCATGTGCTATGACCATGGGTCCACACCCAAAGGCACCTTCACATATCGCGTATCATGGATTGAAGGGATTAGACCCTTGTATTTCAAAGTCATGATAGCCGAGATGGCGACTGGACTTAATCAAGTGCCACATGTCATCCAAGACTAACGATCTCGATCCTTTTGGGGGAGGATTCTCCTACCGAGAGTTCTCACTCCTCTTCCTCCAATTTGGGGATTCTCCTACCGAGAGTTCTCGCTCCTCTTCCTCCAACCGCCTTTCCATATGACCCTATGCTATGACTGTGGGCCTGCACCGAAAGGCACCTTCTCATCTCATGTATCATGGATGGAAGGGAGTCGACCCTTGTATTTCAAAGTCGCGATAGCCGAGATGGCGACCGAACTTAATTAGGTGCCATGTGTCCCGACTAGATCAGATGACCATGATCATTTCGTGACTTTGGACTTAAGGGATGAGCCCATGTGCTAAAACCCATGCAACTCCATGGATCTGTCTTACCCGATGACCATTGATCTATCCATCAATGGATCCTCGCCACTGAAAACAAAAATGCCCACTCGCTTGATTTTAAGCCCAAAATGGACTTCTTCTGTGTGTTGCGCTTGACGCTCATGAATGCAGCCTTTGAAAAAAACACATTTGATGGGTTTTTAAAACCCATTTCTACGTGTTTTACACCAAGGGCCTGAAATCGGAGAGACACACCCCCCTTGCAAGAATTGGTGCTAACATTAGGCTCCATGGGGGATAGATTCATCCCTGTGATTCTCTAAGAACTCCTTGTAGTTTCAGTGCCTTGTTGTTGGGCTATGGAGACATTTATTAAGCCGAGAATAAATAGAAAAACAATATTTACAAAAATAGAGGAGCTGTCTAAGGCTCAAACAAAACATTTCTTCAGGAAATGCCCATTTACTGGGTTGTTAACAACTTCTTCACCCTCCAAATCTTGCAACTTGTACGTGTTATTTAAGAATACTTCAGATATTTTGAAGGGCTCGATCCAGAGGGCATTAAACTTGTTGTGTTTTCCCTTATCCTGCCTGGGTGCATCCCACTTAAGCACCAAATCTCCCAGCTCAAATTTCTCCCTCCTGACCTTCTTTTCAAAGGCTTGCTTGATCTTCTGTTGATGACTATGAGTTGTGTCCATTACCTACTCCCTGATCTATTATACTTCCACCACTTGATAAATTCTTCTGACCATATGGTCTGGCTCTCCTTCATGATCTTGAAATAATTTCGCCATAGGTAAAGAGAACTGAGTGGGAAACACAGCCTCCGTCCCATAAACAAGTTGAAAAGGTGAGGTGCCCAAGGACTTCTTTGTTGTCACTCGAATTTGAGCTTTGAATCCCAGGCCCTCTTATTGTTTTCCAATAATCTTTTAATGAGTTTGATTAGACTTTTATTGGAATATTCTACCAGTCCATTTCCTTGAGGATAATAGGGAGTGGAGTGAATTATTGAGATATCGAACTCCTCACAAAACTTAAACATAGGTTCAGACTTGAAAGAAGTAGCATTATCAGTGACAATTTTGCTGGGACAGCCAAATCTGGCTATGATATCCTCCAGAAAGCTGATAATTACCTTGTGTGAAGCACTTCTGGTGGGGGCAACCTCTATCCACTTGGTGAAATAGTCTATTGCAGTTAGGATACATCTGTGTTGGCCACTTGAAGGAGGATGAATTTCTCCAATGAAGTCCAACCCCTTCTGTTGAAAGGGTGTTGAAGCTACTACGGGCTTTAGTGGCAGATATTTGAGTTGATGATTTCCTGAGAACCTTTGGCATTTGATGCAAGCCCTAAATTCTCTGCAGACATCAATGAATAAGGTGGGCCAGTAGTACTCATCCTTGAGAATTTTGTGAGATGTGGTCTTCCAGAAATGATGCCCTCCAAAAAGGCCACTATGGAGATCAAACATAAATTTCTGGGCTTTCTGTGGGTTCAGACACCTCAGAAACACCCCTAGAGGGTCTCTCCAGTACAATACTTGGTCAATAAGGCAATATCTGACTTCCTTGAGCTTTAAATCTCTTGCCTTGATTTTTCCCATTCCATCAGGAGGCTTCAACTCTTGAAGAAAGTACAAAATGTCTCAGTACCAGGTGAATTCTGCTAGTGATAAGCCATCCTGAGATATTTTGCTGGATGACTCAACTTGCTAATTTTCTGAGCAAGCATTGATGAAGCTAACCCCCAAGGCCTTGCAATTAGATTCAACTAGCAACTTGGATAAACCTTGCCCTTTAACCAACTTGGTGGGATTTATCTCTAGGTCAAACTCAAGGATCTTGGCAATCCATTTACCTCTTCTCCCATCTATGTTAGGCTATATAAGGATGTATTTCACAGAGGCTGAAGAAACATATGCAGCCACTCTTGAGTGCAAGACATAGAATCTGAAAGATTTGAGATCTTTCACCAAGGCATAGGCTTGTTTCTCCATGATCTCATACCCGATTTCTGCATCTCTTAATGCCTTACTGAAGAAGGAAATGTGTTTCTCTCGCCCTTCCTCATTTTTCTGAAATAAGATCACTGCTACTGTATCAAAAGAAGAAAAAGAAAAAACTAGGAAATCCTTGGAATAATTAGGACTGATTAGCACAGGTGCCTCATTCAATGCCTTCTTTATCTGGATGAAAGATTCCTTGGGTTCAACAGTCCGTTTTACTTCATTTCCCTTTTTGAGCATGGCTGTGATGTGTTTCACCAACTCAACAAAATTTGAGACGAACCTCCTCAAAAAGTTAATCTTCCCTAAAAAATCCTAGACTTCCTTTCTAGACCTGGGAAGTGACAGGGTCTGAATTGCCTCTACCCTGCTGGGATCAATTCTCACTCCCTCTGTAGATAATATATGGCCTAACAACTTCCCCTCCTTTATAGAAAACAAAGATTTCTTGGGATTTAAGGAAAGGCCAAACCTCCGGTATTTCAAGAAAAAATTCCTCAAGTGACAACAATGCTCTTTATCATACCTAGAGAAGACAGTAATGTCATCCATATAGATCACCACAAAATGATCTTTCTCCCTGATGAAATATATGTCCATGGCTCGTTGAAATGTTTCTCCTGCATTCATTAATCCAAAAGGAATTTTGGCATACATGAATGTGCCCCAAGGAGTGGTGAAGGCTATTTTTTCTCTTTCCTCAGGCATGACTGATATCTAATTATAGCCAGAAAAACCATCAATCATGTATATCCTAGATGCACTAGTTACCCTCTGCAATATGTGTTCCATGTTGGGCAAGGGGTAGTTGTCTTTCTTTGAGCTCCTGTTCAGGTTCCTGAAATCAACACTGAGCCTGATTTCTCCACTTTTCTTCCTCACCGGGACCAAATTGGCCACCCACTCAGAATATCTCAAGGGGACAATGATTTGAGCATCTAAAAACTTCTTCACTTCTCTCTCCATGACAGGAAACAACATGGGATTTATCTATCTTAGCTTCTGCCTAAATGGCTTAGCCTCTTCCTTCAGTGGGATATTATGTTCAATGACATATGTGTCATATGTCTTGAGGTCTTCATAGGTCCATGCAAACACATCAAAAAATTCTCTTAATAACTCAATATATTCATCCCTCTGCTCTTTGGTCAAACTGCTTGACAACTTGACATACTTAGGCTCCTCCTGTGTGCCACTGTTGCACTTTGTTGTATCAACATCTTCATTTGGAACCCTACCCTTTACCTCCACATCATTCCCATCGAACAATCTTTCTAAAGGGACTAGTACCTTTGGAATGTGATTGCTAGGTAGATGAATAATAGGGTGATTAGAAATTTTATTTAAAAATACCTCAGGGTGAGGGCGACTTTCGAGATCAGGATCCTGATCAATGTGCAATGCAAAAAATTCATCGATAGACTAAAGAAATTTTTTGATTTCAAGATCATCTTTGAATACCTTCCAATGCTTGATATTGTATGGTAGAGATGGCCTATATCTTATCTCAACATCATATTTGATCTTAGGCGACAGAGGGATCATGAACAGACTTGCTGAGACAGCTAAGGAATTGACCAAAGTATTTTCCTCTCTTGGAATAAAATAAATGTTGAAATCTGAGAAGAAATTATCAATCAGGGCCCACACCTCATTTTTGTAACTCCTAAGCTGAGGATGCTTAGCCCGATAAGCATTTTTGACTTGCTGGATTATCAACTCACCCTCTCCAAACACTGCTACCTCCTCAATTCCTATTTCTTTTGCAGCCCTTAAACCCAGAACAAGAGCTTCATATTCTGCTACATTATTGGTAGCTTCAAATTCTAGCTTGTATGACAGGGATATGGTTTCCTGACAAGGCAACACAAAAACCACTCCAGCGCCAGCGCCTTCGCTAGAAGAAGCTCTGTCGAAGAACATCATCCAAACAAAGGTGGTTGGAGGAGGTATCTCATGATTAAAAATTGGCTTTTTTATGATTTGAAAAGGGGCTTCAGGAGTATCAGTGAACTGCAATAAACTAGACCCCAAATCAATGTCAAGTGCAAAGATAGGATGATTGGTGGGGTCTGCCTCATCACTAACAATGTAGGCCAGCTAAGCTTCTCTGTACAACCTCCTGTATTTACCTCCAAAGATTGGAATGGTGGCATATGTGAGATCCATATGTAATGTTCCTCCAAGGTTTTTAATCCAAGATCTTGACAATAGCATGCCGAACTTGGGGGGAACATCATCTACTACAATTTCCATGATCACACTCTTCATTGGTAGCTGAAATAAAGAGACCACCAAGTCTTTGAGGACTCCAAGGCATTGCACCCTCCTTGAATCAAAAGAGTACAAATTGTGATAAGCCTTTGTCACTTCTAGTCCCAATTCCTCCATGACTATTTTGGGCATAAGGTTGTGGGAAGCTCCTGAATCCATGAGGAAATTATGCAACACCTTATCATGTATGTTCAGGGATGTGTAGAAGGGAGGGGATGAATCATCTCTGTCTTCTACCATGGGACCTAGGACAACTACTAGCTTTTCATCTTGAATATTTACTGAGTTTGTGGAAGGCTGGGGGGACTCAAATTGTAGCAGTTTGGAGATGGACCTTTTGAAATCTTTATTTTTAACTAGTTCTAAGAGGGGTACGGGAATTCTAATCTTTTGAATTTTGTGCTCAAAACTAAATGAGGAAAGAGGCTTAGGAGCTTCCCTTACCTCAAAGATAGGTTCTTTGGCTGATGGCGAAGTATTCTAAGTTTTCTTTTATTTAGTAGTGATTGTTGCAGGTTTAGTAGGCCTTTCCACTATGAGGGAATGATCATGGCTATCCAAATTCCCTTCTTTCTTATTTGACTTGAGATGGTATCTTTTAGGAGTGTTTTTGGAATTTTCCCCTTTACCCAACTCATTGAATTGAATGTTCATAAGGGATTCTTCATATGCAGATTGAGTCAAATGGGGAAAAGAGGAAGTGTCTTCTATACAGTGAATTTAAGGGTCGAGCTCATCTATCTCCCCTCCTTCCTCATGAGAAACTAGGTTATTTTAGAGGGGGGTTTGAATCCTCTGATCATCTCTATCTTTTCTCCTTTGTTCCCTTGGAAAATCCTGTGGCACATTGTTACTAGGCCTCTTGAAGCCTCTTTTATCAGTATTTTGGGGATTTCTGTACATGGGCTTCCCTTCTAACTCCCACCTTTCCATTCTAGCTGAAAGCGATTTTAGCACTTTAGTTACCTCATCCATATGAAGGAGAAGGGGAGAGGAAATGGATGGGGAGGCTTCAGGTCTCTTCCTGGATATGTCTCTATCAGCCTTATTCCCGAGTCAATCAACAACCAATATGTTAGATTCTACTTCCACAACTACATCCTACATGTGAGCCATAGTAGTGGCTCTCCTTTCCCTCAAAAGGAGGAAGAAATCAATATCAAAAGTGCTAGCATAAGTGATCTTAGTAGAGGCTTCTAAGGGATTTATTTCAGCAGGGATCTTATTGTACATTTTATTGAATCTCTTGGATAAGTCAGAGATAGACTCTCCTTCCTTTCTCTTCAAAGACCCAAACTTTGTCATGTAATACATGAAGTCTTTTTTGTCTCCCCATTGTCTCAAAAAGGCACTATCCAAAGCCTCAATCCCATCGATATATCCAGGAGGCAGGGTCCCAAACCACTTTCTAGCCTCTCCTTCAAGGCTATGGATGAAAATCCTCATCCATACATCTGCATGCATGATAACATGATCATATGTAAAACTGTAAAAGGCTTCAAGGTGTTCTTCTGCAGCTATGTCCCCTTTGCCTGTAAACTTGGGCAACTGCTTAAGGTAGCCATCTACTGGAAGGGCATTGAGAGGTTGAGGTAACAAAAGGGGAGCATACCTAGCAATTATTATAGCCTCCATTCTGGTCATGGGGGGATTTGCTCCTGCCATAGGAATATTAAGCGGAGGAGAACTCGGAGGAGAAGGAGCTTGAATAGGGGATACTGGAAATGAGCTTCTAGGTGTAAGGGGGAACAATGGGGGATTCAGAGAGAAGGCTAAAGGGCTTGAGTCAGCAGATGCTTCTCTCTATGTAGTAGAAACAACAATAATAAGAGGAGGGGTGGTAAATATAGGAGTGGGGAAATATTTTGTGGTCCTGGGTCTACACCAAGGTACAACTTCAGGGGAGAGGGGTGTGACAAGGATTTCTCCCTCCAATCCCAGACCAAGAGGGGAAAACTCAGCAGGAACACTTCCAAAATTCAGGAAACAGGAAACTTCAGAAAAAGGTCTGCTAGGAAGTTGAGAAGAAGAGAATGGAGTTTCTACAGAAGGATATGGAAAATTACCTAGTTCAGCGGTGGAAGTTTCTCTTTCAGAGGCCTTTCCTTTTATGATAATCACCTCCTGATTAGATTTAGGCATAGCTAGAGGCAGCTGTGGATGGGACCTTGTGTGTCTACCTCTGGAAGCCACAACTAAAATAGAAAGTTCATCACAGTGGATTCATCACAATGGAGTCGCCAGGTGCACAGTAGCAATCTCGTAGGGATCTGATGCCTGATGCACCTTCAAAATCAGAGGCTTGATGTCATTCGATCCCAAGGAAAATTTTCAACCTCATCCCCAACAACGGCGCCAAAAATGTTGGCGTTAGAAGTCACTCCTGGATTGCAGTAGGAGTAAGCCTGATGCCCATTAGTTTATGTCACTATTTGTTGATAAAGGGTGATGAATGGAAATAAACTCATAACAATATCATTCTAACTCGGAAACTAAGCCAGGCAAGCACAAGCAAATGAGGTCTTGGTTTAACTTCAGACAGTAAGTTGTAATAAGGGTGAGTAGGAAGAAGACTTATGTGAGGAAATGTGAAGGCCTGCTATAGGCATTGAGCTTCTAACAGCCTATAGAAGAAAAACTTGAACACAAGAACCTCTTATATTCAAGAGAAGAAACCCTAAAAGAACATAACACTGTTATAATAAATCCTTTATCATAACACAATCACGACAATTCATGTGAATTGGTCAATCATGAACCCTTTTAGTATGAGATCGAAACCAGATGAAAAAGAGACTTGCCTTACATTAAACAATAAAATTTCATATGCAGATACCAAGCTAGGAAAACCAATGCTTCATTAAAACATTACAGTCGGGAGCTCTGCTCTACCATCCATCCCTACAAAAATACAAAAACTGAGTATATATACTCAGATAAATTTACCCCCTTGGAAGCAGGAGGGTGGCTAAGACATTAAAGTCCAATTTAGCATGTGCAAGCTCCTCTGGTTAGTCAAGGACATCAGATCGACATGGCTCTTTTAGGAATACCTGCACAAAGGACGATCTTGGGTAGACTTCCTACCAGAACCTCCATGCCTTACATTCATGGCTTGAGCCGAGGTTTCAGATACCTGCTCAATTTTCATTAATTGCCTTCCTCCATGGTGGGTGGCTGAGACTTCAAGCACAAGGAATGACCACGTGCTTTCTTCCCAGGGCTCAGAGGCTAGCCTCCTTTTTATTTTGGCTCCACCCTCAATGTAACCCATGGCCATGACCTGGCGCCTCACTTTAGAGGCGCTTCGACACTTCTCCTTTCGGGAGATTCCACCATTCCAGCATCCAGGATCCTTGGTGACTAAAACTATGAAACAACCCTCCATATTGGCGGTTGGATCTGACTTCAAAATAAATAGACACGATCCATTTTCCCTTGAACACATTGGCTCCGCACCCCTCATCTATTTTATCCCCTTTCCATACGACCCTGTGCTATGACCATGGGCCCACACCCAAAGGCGCCTTCACATCTCATGTATCATGGATGGAAAGGAGTCGACCCTTGTATTTCAAATTCGCAATAGCCGAGATGGTGACCAGACTTAATCAGGCACCACGTGTCCTCCAAGACTAACGGTCCTGATCCTTTCGAGGATTCTCCTACCAGGAGTTCTCACTCCTCTTCCTCCAACCGCCTTTTCATATGACCCTGTGCTATGACTATGGGCCCACACCCAAAGGCGCCTTTACATCTCGCGTATCGTGGATGGAAAGGATTCGACCCTTGTATTTCAAAGTTGTGATAGCTGAGATGGAGAGTGGACTTAATTAGGCACCATGTGTCCTCCAAGACTAACGGTCCCAATCCTTTCTGGGATTCTCCTACCGAGATTTATCACTCCTCTTCCTCCAACCGCCTTTCCAAATGACCCTGTGCTATGACCATGGGCCCGCACCCAAAGGCACCTTCACATCTCATGTATCATGGATGGAAGGGAGTCGTCCCTTGTATTTCAAAGTTGTGATAGCTGAGATGGTGACCGGACTTAATCAGGTGCCATGTGTCATGACTGGATCGGACGACCACAATCATTTCATGACTTTGGCCCTAAGGGATGAGCCCATGTGCTAAAACTCGTGCAACTCCGTGGCTTTGTCTTACCCGATGACGGTTTATTTTCTCCATCGATGGATCCTCACCGCTGAAAACAAAAATGCATGCTCGCTTGATTTTAAGATCGGAATGGACTTCTTCTGTGCGCTGCGCTTGACGCTCATGAATGCGGCCTTTGAAAAAAACAAATTTGATGGGTTTTTAAAACCCATTTCTTTGCGTTTTACACTAAGGGCCTGAAATCAGAGAGACACACCCCCATTGCAAGAATTGGTTCTAATAGTGGAAAACAAGACTAAAAACTCTACAATTGTGCACAAAGAAAAACCTAAGGTAGGATATCTATGCTCAAGCGTAAAACTTCTTTAAGTACAACCTGATGACTAGTTCTTTGAGAGGGAAGCCTTCTGGAGAGGCCAAGATGTATGCCCCCTTAGTGAGGCAGTGTTGGACGATGTAGGTTCCATGCCATAATGACTTGAATTTCCCATGGCCAAGGGTATCATGGGAAATATCGTAGGATAAGACGAGATCCCCTTCACTGAAGGAGCGAAGGTTGACATGGTGGTCGAAGGTGGATTTGGACCATTTTTTAGCTACCTCATTGTTTTGTAATGAAGATCGATGATCTTCATCCAACAAATCTATTGTCAGCAAGCACTACTCCATCGGAGAAGTGTCGGGTAATATCTCAATGGCAGTGCATAATGTGGATATTTCACACTCGATAGGGAGGGTGGCTTCGATCCCATGGATGAGGTGGAACGATGTAAAACCGATGTAAGTTTTGACAGGTGTGCGATAATCCCATAACGCAAAAAAAACATATAATTCCACTTGGTCTTATGTTTGTTGATGGTACGTTGTAGCATGGTTTTGAGGACTTTGTTGGAAGCCTCAACCTTTCTGTTGGATTGAGGTTAATATGGGGAGGAAAACTCATGGGAGAAGCCTAAATTTGAGGATATTTATGCGAAGATCTCAATCTCAAAGTGTTTACCATGATCAAACACTAACTGTAGTGGGACTTCGAATCGGGTAATGACGTGGTTGAAGAAAAAATGTGTTGTTGTGTCAGCGGTATTATTGAAAGTGGGCATGGCTTAGTCCTTGTTGGAACAGGGGTAGACCCAAGGTTCAACGCTTCAACAATGCACCAACAAAGCCCTAAATACTGACCCTTTCAGTAACACCTGCGAAGTAGATGAAGTCTAAGGAATGGGGGGTTTCTAGGACTCAGGTGTCTACAACCAATATGGGACACAGATCTGTGAATACAATAGTTAGCAAGTAACTTAACCAACAATATGAATTAGGTTATGATTCTCATGTACATCATAGATTAACTCTTATTACAGAACAACGCAGTAATAATAAATATCAAGTACTTTCCATCACTTAGCACAAAACATTAGCTTAGATATAACATTCATTCACATCATTAAGCACTTAGCTACAACATCATATGCATTCCTTATACATAACATTAACAAATATAAGAAAATAATCACATAATCAACAACAACAATATCGCACAAAGCACATCAACACAAGATATACATGCTTCAACCCAGTGTGGGGCTACTTCCACCAACTTCTTCTTCTTCTTATTTATTAGTATGCAATCTCTTACATGCATCTCCTCCTGTGAACAGAGCCACAAGGCCAAGCCTCGCATTGGATAGGTGATCTGCGCATAGTGCACTAGATCCACCTTCCTCAAGATCAGGTCAAGGCACAAAGCTAACTCCTTAATAGCACAAATCCTTACACAATATGTCTGCACAAAGCACTTACAACTTCTTGCACTAACCCTATCACAAGTAACTACTAACTACTTCTTACATCGCTTAGCTACCTATTTATACATTACAAAAAGGCCTAATCATGGTTGAACCCATGGGAGAACATCCCATACCTGTTACATAAACCCTAATAACCCTTTGCTAGGTACACAATCCTACAAAATGAGTGAGATCCTACGATCTCTACTTTGACTGGGCGATCCATCTTCGACTAGCTTGTCGAAGTCCCAAAAGTGGTCAAACATGACCAATGTTTCCTCAAAACTTGGTCAAGGGCCAACATGCCCCCAACACTCACCTATGAATCATCCCAAGTCTCTCAGATCTAGGAAACACTGCTTCAAAGGCATAGAGATTATCTCGAGATGCCACAACTTGCTGCTTCTCCAGGGATTCCTGCGCGAAAAAATATTGAATCAGTTTCTTATTAACAAGCCCTTCCAGGCGTTGTTCCACTTTCGCAACCAATTGGTCTACCTACGAGCCTTGTCCTTCAACTGATTCAAAAATTGTGTAGGCTTCATTATGCACTAGATGGAGTCTCTATGTCACTTCCATGACTTTTCTCTGGATAACAGTAATCTGCTACTAAACTGTGCACTGTTCCTGTCATTTTTTCATCATCTCGACTGTAGTAAGCATCTTCATCTATGCTTGCATGGTGGATGCCTGCTTCTTTTCCTCCTAGAGTTGTGCTTCCAATTTCTTCATCTCTAGATCTTTTGCAAGGCCCTCATAGGTTTGCGCACTTTGATCACTTAGTTTCTTACACTCTGAGGCGAGTGCTCTGATTCTTTCTACTATGTTCCTGGAAGCTTCCTCCCTTTGGTGGCATAATTCTTGCAGAGTGATTGTCACTTCTTGAATCTCCAACTCCATTACCCTTTCTTGAAACTATTGAATGGCCTTAGTGAGCTTCCCCACTTGTATCTTGGTTGACTCTTCTTCCTCCTGTTCCAAGACTGACATAGAGAGAAGTGATTTAGTCACTACCTATTTGATCACAATATTCTCTACGAGTAGTTGGTATTTTTCTTCATGTATCCTCACACTGTCCTCCTCGAACATCACCCTGATTTCATCCTTCTCTTGTTGTGTAACTCAAAGTTTCTCTAAGAACTCCTCCTTTTCTTGCTTCGTGGCTTCTGTAGCCTACTCCTTTTCTTCTTGGACTCGATGAATTCAAGCCTCTGTTGCATCTGCTAACCATCGTAATTAGGTGGGATCATCCCCCAATTCTACAATTTTTGATGACGAAGGTGCAATAGGCACTACGCGACTCAAACAGACAGCTTGTTGTATGTCCTTGAACTCCTTCTCTATTCTGTCATACAGTGTTTCTTGATTTGCTTCATGTCTCTACAGGATATCTTTAGAGGCATCCTCTAGGCTGCGATGATGATATTGACATCATCCACTTTGAGCAAATTCTTTGACTAAGGCTTATTGGCTCAGGTCTTCTTTCATGCTGAGTGTTTCTACGAGGAAACATTCCTTTCTTCAATGTTTCGACCTCTGTAAGGGGATCCTTTGGTGGTGTAACTTCACCTTTTTCTTGTTTTAATCCTTCTTCCTCTCCTTCTTCTTGGTTCCCTTCATCCCCTCCTCCTACTATAGGCGAGTTCAACCTACTTTCCTCTGATGCGCTATCCTCCTCATCGTTTTCTATGTTTTTCACTTCCTCATTTTTCTTCTTTTTCTTCGTGCTAGTCTATCCATCATGTTCAACCCGAGTGACCAATAGATGTTCGATGATGTCGGGGTCAGAGAGTTTTAAATCTTCGATCTGTATAAGGAACTCTATTGGCCATTCTTTAGTGATCTCTTCCATGTCTTCATCGGTCAAATTATACTAGGATTGAAGCTCCTCCTTACTTTCATCCCTGTGAGCGATAATGTAAATAAAGTGTCGATCTGCGTGGAACTTCGCAAGTGGCCTGTACTGATGCAAGGTATTCAGGGTCATTTATGGAAATTCTTCAATGGAATGCTTTAGTTGTAGGTTGTAAGCATGGAACACCACATTTGATTGCCACTGCTTTTCCATATCATTCGTGTACCACAAGGTGGAGAACCTTGCGGCCAATGACTCTGATGGCTCAACTTCGAGGAATGTTGCTCCTTCCATCATTTTCCAGGTGACAAATGTGATCAATACTAGTAGCCAACTAAAATGAAACTCATATCCCTGATCTTGCACTTCGTGATAGTCCTTCTCCAACTCATTGACGAGGTAACTTGCCCAATTCATTTGCATTCCTTTGACGCACTTCCTTGCGAGGTCTACTACAAATCCAGTGACTTGTGTTGGCCAATTATTTCTGACGATATTTCCATATATAAGCTAGCAATCTAGGTGTATTGTACCATCCTAGATGGAGGCTACCTTATAGCCTCACTTTCCCTTTTCTACATCATCATAATCTTCCTTTATATGATGTGCCAGGAAGAAATATGAGGTCTTCCCTAGATAGAACTAGTAAGGGTTTGATCCCTTCATACTCAGTCCTATGATGAGATGGATCAACACAAGAACCACAATAATGTGCCTATCAAGCCACAAATACCCTCCATGGTAGCACGATAGGAGGATTTTAACACAAGCGTTAACCTCTTGATGTCAGTTGAAGTGGGACATATTCATTACATTCAGGATTGTCGACTACGTGAGATCCTTTATCCACGACTGGGAGACTATGTGCTGCTTCTTCCTAGTCATCTTCATCAAATACCGATGCGGTGTGAGCATCGCATAGTTCTTCCGATATCCTAGGTTGAAGTCGTTGTTCTTAAGAGTTGGAATATGTCCTAACTAGGGTCCAACTACATGTATCCCTTTCGGGATGTATGCTGTGATCAACATGTATTCAAAATCTCATGGGATGCTATCATGGTTAACCATGCCAGCCAAAGGCGGGATGTAGTTTAGCAATACCGATGGGATATTCTTCGCATTAGACAGATCGTCGTGGTGTTTTCTTCACTTCTCAGTCATGGTTCGGCTAGACCGATGTCCAATCAAGGGGGATGCTTGCAATCCTCCATTTGATGACACCTGTAGTCCTATAGACATGACTTTCTCAATCATGAGGTCTACAAGTATTTCCTCCACAGACTTCTCTATCGCATTACGTTTGCCCAACATGCATACTCGTAATCAAATAAATCGGGTAGGAAAATAGACAAGGAAGATACTCAAATGGATGGCGAGGTCTAAAAAGCATAGTGCAATATGAAATCGATTCTCTGTTAGCTTGGATATATCGGTTTGCAAAAAGTGGTCCTGACGCAACGTCCGACGGGTTAAATAAGCAACGTCATAACAGATTCCTACAATGGGTAGGAATGCCTTAATCAATACGAATCCATCCATTGTAGTGCAGTATCAAAGGTCCAACGATGGTCTTTCTAGAAATAACTGCATTTCTAGCCGTTATGGAGCATCATTCTAACAGTCAGGATGCCTCCAACGGTCATTTAGCTTCGTCGTGGCGAAGTCCCATTCTGTGTTGTTCTATTATTCCGGTGAAGTTCAAGTTTTGCAGATCTATATCCTGTGAAGTCTTCTCTGGAACTTCTCGTAGTTTTTATAACTTATCGTTCTTATTACTGAGCTTCCTTGCCTTCTTTTCTATGATATGAGTCTTTGGATTCCTCTTTCCATTCTTATTCTTACTTTTTCTTAGCCTAGTATCTTTGCACTGTTGATGTTCTTTCAAAGGGTTTGAAGATAACACCTCTTTTCCTACTAGGTCCTAGGTGGACATATGTTCTTTTTGCATGGACAAGTTCTTTAAGTCTTCCTATGTTCTTTCAACTTCGAAAGCTAATTCTCTGGCCCTCGGTTGCTTCGAATGATCCTCTTGTTCTTCTATTAGTCACGTTATTCTTCTGGTTATGAAGTCCCTTAATTCTTTCTTTCTCTTTTTTGTGGCTTCCTCCTCTTCTTTCCTTCTAATCTGATCCTTCTCAATCCAAGTCTTTCCCAGTAAAAGTGAAAAAGGGGCGTTGTTCTCAATAAACCTAATAACTTCAAATTCTTCTTCAGTCATAGTTCCATGAACAATCATAGGTATATTATTAACTCTTCCACATAGGGCTATCATCTTTCCTTTAAACAAGACTATCCTTCCCAATGAAGGTATCATAGCAGGCTTTCCCAAAATTTCCCAAGTGCTCTCTGGCATAATATTCACATGTGTTTCTTTGTCTAATACATAGTCTATGTCGAAGTCTTCTATTCTTGTAACTATGCACTGTTTTTCTTTTAGCATCTTTGGTAAACTAATGTCTTTGTGATCATCCATTTCTTCTTTTAACTATATTAACATAGTCTCTGACTCTTTTTCTGTATGATTCTTTAACATATCCTTAGTTTCTTGACCTTTTTTATAGTTTTCTTGTATCATGTTCATTTTTTCAACTTTAGCAGTCATCCTAGGGAAATCCTCAACCTCATGACCAATAGATTTACAACAAAGACAAAGAGGTCCTATACGAGAGAATTATTTAAAAAGATGTCTTGATATTCTGCAATTATAACATAGTGTCAATCCTCTCTTTACTTTAAATGATCCCAAGCCTTTCCTGTACTGCGCACTGGGATCACAGTGATGGACCTGCATTTTGTAAAAATTCTTTCTAGGTTCCTGCATCCACTTATTAGTCCAAAAATTCTTTCTATGAATAGGAATAACATCTCTTTCTCTATATCTATCAAATTTATTCAGATCAAATCTTTCTTCTAACTGTGCCCTAACATTCAGATTAGAAAAAAATCTATCAAACATACCTAGATTCATACCTTTGAAGAAAAAATTTCCACTTAGCTTACCTTTACTAGAGAATAAATATTTAATATCTTACCTCTTTTCTTTAGATATAGTTTCTTTCTTAGCACAGATATTCACAAGTAAAGTAGAATACTATGCACTACAACAAAATATATACACACATATCTTTCTCTTTTCTTCAGTTCCCAGTAATCACAGTTTCAGGTCCGGTCAACAGAACCATTTGTTGGCACAGGGGCAGACCCAGGGTTCAATGCTTCAACAACGCACCAACAAAACCCTAACTACCGGCCCTTTTGGCAACACCTGCGAAGCATATGAAGTCTCACCCAAGTTAAAGGAAGAGGGGGTTGCAGGACTCAGGTGTCTACAACCAAGATGGGACATAGATCTGTGAATACAATACTTAGTAGGGAACTTAGCCAATGATATGCATTAGTTTATGATTCTCATGTACATCGCAGATTAACACTTATTACAGAACATCATAGTAATAAAAAATATCAAGTACTTTCCATCACTTAGCACACAATATTATCTCTGATATAGCATTCATTCACATCATTAAGCACTAAGATACAACATCATATGCATTTGTTATACATAAAATCAACAACACTAAGCAAATTATCACATAATCAACAACAACAACATCGCACAAAGCACATCAGTACAGGATATACGTGGTTCACCGCAATGTGGGGCTACGTCCACCAACTTATTCTTCTTCTTCTTCTTTATTAGTCTGCAATCTCTTACATGCGTCTGCTCCTATGCACAAAGCCATAGAGCCAAGCCTCACACTGGACATGTGATCTACACATAGTGCACTAGATCCACCTTCCTCAAGATCAGGTCAAGGCACAGAGACAACTCCTTGATAGCACAAATCCTTACACAATCTGTTTCTACAAAGAACTTACAACTTCTTGCACTAAGATGATCACAAGTAACTAGTAACTACTTCTTAAATCACTTAGCTACCTATTTATACATTACAAAAAGGCCTAATCATGGTTGAACTCATGGGTTGACATCCCATACCCATTACATAAACCCTAATAACCCTTTCTTGGGTCCACAATCCCAAAAAATGAGTGAGATCCCGCAATCTCTGCTCTGCTCAGGTGCTCCATCTTCGACCAACCTTTCGAAGTCCCAAAATTGGTCAAACATGACCAATGTTTCCTCAAAACTTGGTCAAGGGACAACAAGACCATTTGGTAAAGTAATATACTGCCACGCAAATTTAATTGTTTCCATTACTGGATGGAGGATGGAAAGTCATGAAGTTTATGCCCCATTTGTAGAAGGGGTTGTCGGTGATGACTGGATCGAGAAGAGTTGGTGGGCCTCATGCCTTGTTTTCATAGAGCTAGTATTTTCCACATCACTTGACATCGTGTATGAAGTAATGAAACAACGTGAGCTATAATTACCATGCTTGAATGATTTTTTGGGCGATGGAGATACCCAAGAGGTAACCACCGGAAGCGCCTCTATGGAAATCGTTCAAGACTCTGTCAAATTTGTCAATGATCAAACATCAACGAAGGATGGTTTCGACCCCGCATCGATAGAGAATGTCGTTGATGGGGAGATATCGAGGGGCCTAATGGTGAATGCGTCGATGATCATCTCGAGAGATATGAGACCCAAAATTATATGTTCGCAGGTAGATGAGGAGATCTTCGTACCATGGATCATCAAAGGGGATGAAGAAGAGGTGCTCGTTAGAAAAATCCATATTGACGGGGGAAGATTTAGCATCTAAGGGAAAAGAAGTAATGAGTTCAACAAGGACAAACACTTTCTTTCTTTTGGGAGTTGATAAATATAGGTCGTATTCCTGGAGGATAATGATCCATCGGGAAACTTTTCCATTAATTTACCATCGACTAAGAAAGTACTACATGGGGCTGGAATATGCTACGACCTTGGTAGTTCGAAGCAGGATATATGGAGAAGATTTTGGATTGCGAGGACAAATACTAGGGCGAGTTTCTCATCATGATTGTACTTCAGGGGTGGACCTAAAATATTTTTACTGATGTACTCAATGACATGTTCATGCCCATCATCCCCTAATTGGACAAGGACTCCTGCTACTACGATGAATGAGGCTGACAAGTAGAGGATGTAATTGTAATCATAGTCTAGAGGACTAATCAAAGGGGAATTGGATATGGAAGATTTAAAATAATCAAAATTTGTTTGAGCATGTTCGTCCCATCGAAATGGGATATCATGTCACAGTAGATGGACAAAATCGTGCATGCAAGTGGTGTAGTCTGAGACAAAGCGGTGTAAAAAGTTGGATTTTCATTGCAAGATCTGCAGTCAGCATAAATTACTAGGTGGTGGTGGAATATATGTGATAGCTTGGACCTTGAGGGGGTCCACCATGATGTCGTTTTGGGAAACAATGAACCCAATGAGGCATTCAACCATGACGTAAAATACACACTTGAGGGGGTTCAAGAAGATATTGTATTGGCAACATTGTTGGAAAATGATGTGTAAGTCATCTAAATGTTGATTTCTCTTTTTGGATCGAGTAGTGAGGTCATCCAAATAAGCAAGGATGATGCGAGAAAGATAATGGAAAAGATAAGTCATGGCCCGTTGGAACGTAACACCCACGTTCTTGAGTCCAAAAGGCATGACACGATAATCAAAGGTACCCCAAGGGGTAGTAAAAGAGGTTTTATATTGATCTGATGGATGGATTTGGATTTGATTGTAGCCGGAGAACCCATCCATAAAGGACAATGCCTCATGGTTGACACAATCATCGATAATCTGATCAATAAAAGGGGTCAAAAAATTATCTTTGGGACAAGCGTGGTTGAGATCGTGAAAGTCTGTGAAGATGCAAATAGTTCCCTATTTATTGTTAACATGGATGGGTTTGGAGACCCATGGAGTATACGCAATGGGGTAAATGAACCCAACAATGGGTAACTTTTCAATTTTAGCTTTGATAGACACAACTTTGGAAGGGTGAAGAAGGCATTGTTTTTGACGAACTTGAGCAACATTAGGCCAAGTGTCTATGCGATGTTCGACTATAGATGGATCGAGGACTGGAATATCCATATATGGCCAATTAAAATATCTTAGTATTACTGAAAGAGATCTTTGGAAGCAATGAGTTCTTCAGGGGAGCATGCGACACCAATGGTGATTTCTTCTATGATTCTCGATTTAATGGAAATGTCGATTTTAACGGTGGTGGAAATGTTGGCCATGTTGCCTTATTAAAAAGCATCTGAGGCATGGATAGGGTTATTGAACCAATATATATGCCCTGAAGGAATAAAATCCTTGGTTTCGATTGTGCACATGGAGGCTTGGACAAGGGGGTGAAAGGCTTCTTGTGAAAGAAAAAGTGCTCTATGATGGAGTGCATTCCATGGGAAATTGGGGGTAGTGAGTTCGTCCATGATATCTTCGTCACAGTGAAAAATGAGATAATAAAGGGGATCTTCATAGATATTGGCCCTTGACCAAGTTTTGAGGAAACATTGGTTAGAGTTGGCCCACTTTTGGACTTTGAAACATTGGTGCAAGAAGGTGCGCCCAGATGGAGCTGAGATCATAGATATAACTTATTTTGTAGGCTATGTGGACCTAGTAAGGGGTTCTTTAGGGTTTTTGTAATGGGTTATGGGATGTCAGCCCATGGGGTTTTCCCGTGTTTGGCCTTATTGTAAGGTTTTGTAAAATTATAAATAAAAGAAGAATGTATGGTAGATGTAGATATATTGAGTAGTCTTTTGAGCTAACTGCAAGTGGTTTGAATTGCTTTGTGCAAGGTAATGAATGTGTGTTAAGTATTTGTGCTTGATAAAGAGTGGATCTGTGACTTGATATAGTTTTTGGAAGGAGGATTTGGTGCTCAGTGCATAGATATCCTTTCTGGTGTGAAGCTTGACTCTATGGCTTAGTGCACATGAGTCACTGAATGTAAGAGATTGATGAATAATAAAGAGGTGAAGAGGTTGGTGGACATAGCCCCACACTAGGGTGAACCACATATATCTTGTGTTTTTGGATTGCTTTGTGTTGTTTTATTTATGTTATGAATCTGCTCACTGCTTTGATTATTGTGTATGATAGATAGATATGCTATTTCTTAAGTGCTTTAATTCTGATAAGGGTAAATGAAGGTTAGATCTAACTCAATGCTAAGTGCTCAGGATATATAATCATTTATTGTTACTGCATCAATCTACCTTATATATGTTCTACGATGTTAATAAGGTTAATGAACTAATGCATGTCACTTCCTAAGTGTTAACAAAATACCCTGCAAAGTGTTATTATCACATATATGTGTCCCAGCCTGGTTACATACACCTGCGTCCTATAACCCCCCCTGCTTCTACCTTAGGTGAGACTTCACCTTCCTCGTAGGTGTTGCCAAAAGGGTTGGTATTCGGGGTTTTGTTGGTGCATTATTAATCATTGAACCCTAGGTCTACCCCTGTGCGAACAAATGGTTCCGTTGTCGGGACCTGAAACTATGATTGTTGGGAACTGAAGTAAAGAAAAAGAGAAGCTTTGTGCATAGATCTGCTACTGAACTGCACTGTACTCTACTTGACTTGAGAAGATTTGTGCTAAGAAATAAATCTGATCTGAAGAAAGAGGTAAGATCCGAAACGAGGTAAATCTTTGTGCTTTGACAAGAGTAAGATAAATGAGTTTTTTTTTTTTGAAAACATGAACCTAAGTATGTTTAATAGAGTCTGTCCTAGTATGAAGGCTAGGGCACAGTTGAAATAAACATTTGGTTTGAGTAAGTTTAATAGAAATGAAGAAATATATGTTATTCCTATGAATAGAAAGAGTTCTTGGACTAATAAATGGATGCAGGAACCTAGGAATTTTTTTTGTAGATTGCAGATCTAGCACTATGATCCTAGTGCATAGTGCAAAAGAAGTTGGGGAACATTTAAAAGAAAAAGAGGATTGAAATTGTGTTATAATTGCAGAAGACCGAGACATCTTGCTAAGGAATGCCCTAGTGCAGGTCCTATTTTCCTTAATTGTAATATTGTTGAACATGAGGTTGAGGATTGTCCAAAGATGATTGCTAAATTTGAAAGGATGAACATGAGACAAGAAAACTATGAAGGAAGTCAAGACACTAAGGGCATGTTAGAGAGTCATAAAGAGAAAGAACCAGAGGAATTTTAGACTACATTAGTACAGTTGAAAGAAATTATGGATGTTCACAAAGATGTCAGTTTACTAGAGATCCTGCAAGAAAAACAATGCATAAGTGCAAGAATAAAAGACTTCGACATAGACTGTGTCTTGGATGAAGAAACACAAGTGTATATTATGACAAAAGAAACTTGGAAATATTTTGGAAAACCTACTGTGGTACCTTTGTTGGGAAGGATAGGATTGTTTAAGGGAAAGATGATAACCCTTTGTGGAAGAGTTACTAATGTACCTGTTATTATTTAGGGAACATCAACTGAAGAAGAATTTGAAGTCATTAAGTTTATTGGGGACAATGCCCCTTTCCCACTATTGTTAGGTAAGACTTGGATTCAGAAGGACCAGAACAAAAGGAAAGTAGAGGAATAAGCTACAGAAAATAAAAATCAAGAACTAAGAGATTTCATAGCTAGGAAAATAGACCGACTAATAGAAGAATGAGAGGATAATTCGAAGAAAAAGAACCAAGTAACAACGCATGAGGAATAAAAGGAAAGAGAATTAGTTGGAAAGGTTGGAAGAATGAAAGAAAAATTGAAGGACCTGTCTATTCAAGAAAGAAGTATATCCACCCAGGAAGTATTAATAAATGGGACATTAACTTTAGACCCTTTGAGGGCATGTCAGCAGTGCAAAGCCATTACGCTAGGAGAAGATAAGAATAAAAATGGAAAGAGGATTCTATAAACAGTTAGAGAGACTCAGATCACAGGGAAGAAGGCAAGGAAGATCAATAAGAAGAAAGACAAGTTGGAAAAGCTACAAGAAGATACAAAGAATAGATGGAATACTTCGCAGACTAGAACCTTGTAGGAGGCAGGTTCACAGGATTTGAACCTCGCTGGAACATCAAGACCACGTAGAATGGGACTTCACCCTGGCGAAGTTATATGACCGTTGGAGGCACCCTGACCGTTAAAAAGACGCTCCAGAATAGTTAGAAAACACATTTATGGGCTGATGGACCTCTTTTGGACGTTGAGACCACACCATAACGGAAAAATTTGCATTGATGGAAGCATTCTTGGCTGTTGGAAGAATCTGTTATGATGTCACGCTTATTTAAATTGTTGGTTGATGTGTCGGGACCACTCTTTTCCACCCGTGATTGACTGAGATAAATAATGAATTTTCCAAGTGTCAAGCTATGTCATCTGAAGCTAGACTTCACCATCCATTTTTCTACCCCACCTGTCTGTTCGTCTACCCCAACCTGTCTGTTTAAAAGTTAGAATGTTGGGCGAACCAAGTGAATTAGAGTAGTATTTCAAGGAGGTACTTAAGAAGATAATGGTTGACAGACTGAAATCTGAAGGTGTCCAGTGTCATCGACTAGGGGACTGCATGCTTCCCCTTTGACTGGATGTCGTTCTGGTTGTGTCAACCTCGGAACTAAACACCGAAGTAAGAACCGCACCGATCTGGCTAATGCGAAGCAGATCCCATCAATCCTACCTGAGTATATCCAACCTTTGGCTGGTGTCGTTAACCACGACAACATTCCCCATATTATTAGTACACCGTGTTCATCGCATACATTCCGAAAGGAATATGCATAGTCAAGAGCCAGTTAGGACAGATCTGGCTACTGAAGAATAACGACTTCGGTTGGGAGACAGAAAGAACTATGCCATGTTGGTGCCACATCGCTATATCACAAAGACAACTAGAAATAATTCTCACCTTGTCTCACAACCATGGATTAAGGAGTTGAAACATTCCACTGTGATGAATGTGATGAAGATCCCCCATTTTGGCCATCACCAGGAGGTTAACGCTCACGTTAAACTCCTATTATCGTGCTATCATGGTGATACCTGTGGCTTGATTAGAGGATTATTGTGGATCTGGTGCTAATCCACCGCATTACAGGATTAAGTGTGAAGGGCCCTGACCCTCATCATTTTTTATCCAGGGAAGGCTTCAGACCGTTACTTGGCACAACACATCAAGGAAGATTACAAAGAAGTAGAGAAAGGAAAGAGAGGTTACAAGGTAGCCTCTATACAGGATGGCGCAATGTGCCTCTCTTTCCAACTCATAACTGGTAAACTCATAAGGAAGAAATTCCCCACACAGGTAACCGAGTTTGTGGTGGACCTCAATGGAAAATGTGTGGAGGGAATGTAGATGAACTGGGTGAAATACCTTGTCAATGAGCTGAAGAAGGATTGTTGCAAAGCCCAGGATTTGGGATATGAATTCCACTACAGCTGGCTAATCATCTTGATCACATTTGTTACTTGGAAAGTACCTGAAGGATCCACCTTCCTAGAAATCGAACCATCGGAGCCATTGGCCGCTTGGTTTTAAACCTTATGGTACACCAATGAAATGACGAAGTAGTGGCAATCCAACACTGTGTTTCATGCATACTATCAACAATTAAAGGTTTCCATTGAATCATTTCAATGCATGACACCACACACCCTACACCATTACAGACCAATATCAAAGTTTTGCAAAGATCTACATTTCATCTACATCAATACCGTGCACCGAGACGAGAACCAGAAAGATTTACAATTGTACTACAAGCTAACAGATGAAGACATGGAGTAAATTACAAAGGAGTGGCCAGATGAATTCCTTGTACCTGTCTTTGATGAAAAACTCTCTGACACTGACACCATAGGAAGCTTCATAGTGACCCGGTTCAAGCATGTCGGAAAGTCCAGTGGGATGAAGAAGAATAAAAATCAGGAGGAAGTCCAGGATGTAGAGACTGATGAAGAGGACAATGCTTCTGAAGATAACGGGTTTGTGTCACTAGGAGGAGGAGGAGAAGATGAAGCATAAGGACAAGGAGGAGGGGACAAAGTAGAAGAGAAAGGAGGAGGAAAAGCTACACCTCCTGAAGACCCCCCTACTGGAACAATCACACCTCAAAAGCAGAAGGTTTCTTCAAAGAAATCTTTAGCAAGGAAGAAGACACATGCTAATAAGCCCCATTTAGAGGCCACACTCACTGAGAACGATATCATTTTGGTCCATGTAGCTATGGGGGATACTTTCGAGGAAATATTTTATATATATGGAGAGAAGTAGGAGGATATATATGGAAATATCGAGAGGGAACTGAATGAAGTACACCAAGCAGTTTGGTTGGTCCATGCAGTACCCACTGTGCCTTCCTCAACTGCAAAATTGGGGGATGAACTAGCCCAATTGATAAGATTGGCATATGCGACAGAAGATTGACTTCAGAGAGTCCAGGAAGAGAAGGAGAAGGCTACATAAGCCTTGAAACAAGAGAAAGATGAAGCCTTAGAACAATTAAGAGAAGTGTAGGACTATTTAGTAGCCTAAGAAAATGAGAATGCAGAGCTTCAGGTGAAGCTCCAGGAGAAAAAATCCCAGCTACAGAGATAAAAGGAGAAGTTTCTCACAGAGCAGGCCATGGTCAAAGAAGTTGTAAGTAAAGAATGTCACTCTATGATGGTCTTGGCATAGGAGGAGAAAGATTTGGTCGAGGCTCAAGTAGTGAAGCTCGTTGAGAACATCCAACAGCTTCAAGAGAGGTGTTGTCGCAAGAGTTGACTCCAGGCTGTAATAGAGCCAAGCCTTAGCACATTTTAAAATGAAAAAATTATTTATCATTCAGAACTTGACTTGGGTTGCAGCAGGCCAAACCCTGAAAAATTTAAATTTGAGTGCACTTCTGACCTAATACACTCAGAGACAATTCTCTAAACAGCCAAGGGCTCTTTACTCAGGAATATTCAATGATTACAACAAGAAGGCCAGATTTCTTATTAGAAAAGACGTTTAATCAGGTTTAGGGGTTGATCCTGGAAAAATAAGTCCATTGGGCATGGAGTCAAGTGAAAACCACAGAAAGGAGATCAAAACAGGGATCACATTACTTGCAGAAAATGAGGCAAGGTAAGTCTTTCTTTCAACTATAAATATTAATGATTTAATAGTAGAAACAGAGAAGGAAAGGGCCACCACAGTGAAAGCATCAATCAAGGAGGAATTTTCACTATGACTTTGGAAGAAAAAACTAAAGGCTGATGGCTAGATACAGAGCACTTATCTGGAGTGAATTCTGAACAGTCATCATGAAAACAATACTTTTATCAACTGCGTGTAAGGAGCATTTAAAATGAATTCCAAACATATTTAACTCAGTCGACAAATAACAGATAGAATATAAGACAAAAAGAGGACATAGCGAAAGAAATGACTGTAATGAATCTCATAATTTCAAGAAAACAGGTTACTGAGTATAATTCCATTTCTGGTTCTCAAAACAACTCGCGTTCCACACAGGGGATTCTGCCCTCAGAGCTTCCTCTCGGCCTCCCCCCCTTTTACAATCCAATCATCTCTCTATAAATTCCCCTTCTCAAAGAGGTTGAAACTGCATCATATCCTAACTGAAAATTAACTACTCTTCAACTATCTTTAACTGCTTATAACAGTAATCTTAACTAAATTAAAAGTACAACATAATCCTAATTTCTGAACTGTTTATTTGATGTGCCTCCATGCGCGAAAATCTCTGCAATTGTCGGGAAGTTCCTAATCAACATTAGGAATATTCAGACCGTGAACAGATGCCCGTCTTTTCCCGAACTCAGCAACTATCTTCCATCATCGGCAAAAGAAAAAGCGAGAGTTGTTCCATTCAATCAACTGTTTAGACTTCCTGCAACTATTTCAGTTGCTTCTCCTGTTTGTTTGTTCTTTTGCAAATATGTGCCAACAAAACTGTTGCTTTTACCCAATCCAAATTGTAAAAGAACTTCCCGCGCCGTTCAGCAATGGCCATTGATCCGTCAGGCAAAATCAAACCTTTATCTTTCGCGACGCTTCCATCTTCTGTACAAACAATGGAGTATGCGGCTACGTCATTGCTCACTTTCGCATAAGACATGCAACGAATCCAGTGGGACACCGAAAATACATTCGTGATAAGGATGACATTTTTTTGCTTTTGAAAGACAAACTTCGTGAATAGACTGCTCCCTCATCGGCTGGTCAGAGTCTAGAGAATCAGAGGTTACAAACACCTCGGCCTTGGTCGTTACAGGGCGGCTATTTGTAACCCTGTCATAGGGTTTATTTCAGGTTTCCTCTCGGCCATTTAAAATGTCTGGGTCTGCTGTGTCTGATATCGAGAACATGGAAGCACCAACTGATACAGGCGTCGTAGAAATGCAATCCCAGGTGACCAGTCAAAAATAAAAGCTTAAGCCACCGGATCCTCCTGCTCCTCAACGTCTTGTCGTTAGCTACGGGTTCAACTGCAGGGCCTCTATTGACAATATCAAGCATGCACGCTGTCGGTCGACGTCAATGGTAGATATCTCCAATGCATTAGTCCAAGCTGCCAAATCTGTAACTATCACCCATCTTGCCGAAGACTTTCGTATTTCTTTTTGAGATGCGCGAATTTCCCCATCGGCCTTCGGGCTTTCGGGGAAAATGATGTAGTATGCAAAACGATAGGTGAAATGCCGAAATCCCGTGGTTGGTCCACGTCCATCGTCTATGGCAGCTTTATCTTGTTAAACACCACAGTGGCTATCTCGCTCAACAAGAAATCCATGCGTGCTACAGAAGTCGTGTTAACCGTGGTGAATTCGTTGTACAGATTTGAGCGATATTGTGTCTACGGCTCCACTTAACACTCTGCTGTGATATTCTCAAAGAGATCTAGCCACCATCTGATTCTTTTCCACGCGTCATATTACTGTTATGCTTGGTGCACTTTTCCAAATTGATTTCTGTTATATCACAGCAAACTTTATCAGCGCCGAACCAATAGACAACTTCATAGATCCCAACTTGAGCAGAAAATCACTTAGTATTCCTCATTGTCCTCAATAACCACTGAAATTTCAGCTTGCATATTTCTGTCGTATGTATATGCCATTCTCCAGTGATATCCAACATTTTACAGATTACAAAATCATCAATGCTTTCAAGAAGAAAATATACATGAATCAAATTTTCTAGCTGAAAGAGGCCAGAGCACCTGTGCGCATGTAATTAAAAGACTAATGCTTGTAATATCCATCTCTCAAGTCCCTCCCAGGGATGTCTCTCCTATCCATAATATCTCATGGATTCCAACTAGAGAAAGAGGAGCTTGAGTTGGCCTTCATGTGATCATGTATGCCAAGATCAAATAATCGTGAGATAATCATGTTACTATTACAAGAGTATTTAGATTCAAACTGTTATACTTCATGGTCGATACATCAAAACCGGACATCTCAAACTGGGAAGCAAATTCCTTTATGCTTGTTCTCAACTCAGGGATCTCCATATTATTCTGAAGACCCTTTAGAAAATCCTTCGACAATTTTCCATGTTCCCTCTGCACATTGCTTGCTATTTGTGCCGCTTTGAAAATAAACTCGGCAATAATCTCAAAATCTCTTTCAACGCAACCTCTTGAAGTCATTGCTGGAGTTCCTGAATCCTTTCACCATCTGAAACATTTGGACTGTCTTTTCTTACTGTAATGAGGCACATAATATACTGGAACTGTTGCTTCGTCTTTAACCTCTTCGGATCTCGACACACTAAGACCCTTCCAGCGGATTCTATTTCTCAACCTTTTCTCAATTAGTCCTATCCCCTCAAGAACATTGGTTATGTCGTATATTCTGCGTTTTTGGACTTCCAAAGTATCTGCAGCGTTGTTAAGATCAAGAATACCATCATCAACCTACTTGACTAGACTAATAAACTTCTTTGTAAACAACCCAAGAGAGCTATCATAACGACAGCTGCTGATTGGAGTAGGAGCATTGCCCAAAGGAGAACCGATGTTATGAAATAG
>SNQJ01S0038905.1:63011-78387 GCA_010110895.2 Picea sitchensis | reverse complement strand
TGTTGGCATCAAACCCTATGCAACAGAGATATATAGACCCCGTGTAAACTTATAAGCTTGATGCGATTGGGATGAAGACACTAAGGAGAGAAAAATTCAAACTCTGTTACAACAAGAGGATAACAGAATTGGAGGCCCAAGAAGTACCGAGCACCCCGCAGAAATTGCATGACCAAAGGGAAGAGACCGCTCAGAACACACTAATAAGGATACAAACCCTTGCCTCAGAATGCAAACAAATGAGTTATAGAAGTGCACAAACATACAAACACCTCTCTAAGGATCTGAAGCTAAGGAAGCTGGAAGATAGTTATAGGAGGTGAAACAACAAGAATTTTATGTGAAGGCACAAATGAAGTTGCTCACTGTGGTATAAAGAATGAAGAGATCCCAAGAGAAATGGGCAGTACATAAAATGATCACTGCCCTCTAGGGTATGGTAATGGAAGTAACGCAGAAGCTACAACCTGTGCAGGATGAAGCCTGCAAGGTGTTTGAAGAAATTGATGGATATGGATCACAATTGGACCAAGTGGTTGCAACAATAGAACAATGCCTGGAAGGGCCTGTTACAGACCAGACAATCCAGGAGCTCACTGAGCAAGGGGCTCAAGTGAAGCAGCAAGTCAAGGAAACTTGAGGTAAGCTTGAGGCCTTCAAAGTAGTATTGTCTGCACTTGAGTGACTCGGGACGAGTCACAGGTGAGTGTTGGGGGCTTTTTGGCCCTCAACCAAGTTTTGAGTAAACATTGGTCAGAGTTGGCCCACTTTTGGAATTTGAAACATTGGTCGAAGAAGTACTGCCCAAGAAGAGCTGATATTGTGGATCTCACTTATTTTGTGGGCTATGTGGACCCATTAAGGGATTCTTTAGGGTTTTTGGAATGGGTCATGGAATTTCGGCCCATGGGGCTTTCCCATGTTTGGCCCTATTGCAAGGGTTTGTAAAAGTACAAATAAAATAAGAATGTATGGTAGAAGTAGAGATATTGAGTGGTCTTTTGAGCTAAGTGCAAGTGGTCCGAATGGATTTGTGCAAGGGAATGAATGTCTGTTAAGGTTTTGTGCTTGATAGAGAGTGGTTGTGTGCCTTGATCTAGTTTTTGGAAGGAGGATATGGTGCTCAATGCTCATATCTCCTATCTAGTCTGAAGCTTGAGTCTGTGGCTTAGTGCACAGGAGTAACTGAATGCAAGAGATTTACAAATAATAAAGAGGAAAAGAGGTTGGTGGACGTAGCCCAACAATGGGGTGAACCACATATATCTTGTGTCTTTGGATTGCTCTGTGTTGTGTTATTTATGTTATGAATCTTCTCAGTGCTTTGATTATTATGTATGATAGATAGATTTGTTATTTATTAAGTGCTTTAATTGTGATAAGGGTAAATTAAGGTTAGATCTAACTTAGTGCTAAGTGCTCATGATATATAATCATTTATCGTTACTGCGTCAATCTACCTTAGATATGTTCTATGATGTTAATCAGGTTAATGAACTAATGCATGTAACTTCCTAAGTGTTAACATAATACCTTGAAAAGTGTTATTATCACCGATCTGTGTCCCAACTTGGTTAAAGACACCTGCATCCTATAACCCCCCTGCTTCTACCTTGGGTGAGACTTCACCTTCCTCGGAGGTGTTTCCAAAAGGGCCAATAGTCGGGGTTTTGTTGGTGCACTGTTAAGTGTTGAACCTTGGGTCCTCCCCTATGCCAACAGTATATGACAAAGGGGATTTATAGTGGGTAAGTGTTATTGTCCTCCAATGGTGAAGATGCAGATAGGATATCATGTATAGGGTGCAAGGGACCACTGGACATAAAGTGGATGTCCCAGTACTATGGAGGGTACCTCGTTCGCTCGAGGATAATCGACGAAACATATCAAATGTCGTTAAGGTAATCCCTAGTAGGGGGTGGATGAGAAGGCTCTGGCCGATGTTTTGGTGTACTACGACTAATGTTTGGTGAAATTGAGGTAGATTTGGGAAATGATGAGTGTAGTGGAAATATTCTAAACAAATGGCGCAAGTGAATTTGGTTTGCAAACCCTTATTGCATGTGGTTGATGACTCAGTAGTAGCAGTGGATGTACTTGGTGGAGTGGCGAGCAATGTGGCTTCTCACAAGGGTTGAATCAGATTACATAACTCAAGAAGATTTGGACCTATGTTAGTGGTGTGTGCTTCTCTTTTTCATAGTGTGCAAGGAGGTTGAACTCATGGAGGAAGTGGAGCTGTGGGATCTTTATTATTTCATTTTCCTTCTGTAGTGGTGGTGGTGCCAATAGTTGGGGGTGAGGGTGGTGTAGAAGGATCATGTACTGGGATCTACATGGGGATTCCCTCTATTTGAGGAGGGAGAGATGGTTGAGGAACCATTGCAGGTGGATGAATATACCATATAGGGATGGAGAGTACCATGTTAGGTAGGGTAAGGGTTCCAAATACCTGAAATGCTTGGACTCCAAGTGGGGGGTAGAATAAGGGAATTTGGGAAATGGCTTGGGGAATTTTCTCCCAAAACAGTATTTTCCTCTGGAGGGGGGGGGGGGAATCGGGTGTTACCACTGAAATTTTTTCCGCAGCATTGCACGCAAATGGTTACAGAAATACGACAATGCCAATAACAACTAGTTCACCTGCAGCACTAAAATTCATTTCCAAAGGAAAAAACTATACAATTGGGCAAAGTCACTAAAGGAAGAACATGCACAATGCGCAGGCCAACAAAGCCCTCAGAGTGCACAATGTGCCAAATGCGTGACTGTGTAGGAGAAAATCCACGCACTCCTGTGAACGATGCAGTTATGGTTCTTGTCGACCCCCCAACCACTTATGGACTAGCTCCCAACCTGATTTGACCTCCATATCTGAATGAAATCCAAATGGGGGGATGGTCAAGGACCAAAGGGTTCCCTAAATGGCCCCTTGTTCACACCAAGAACCAATTATATTTTTCCTTGAAGAAATGCTATAAATGAAAGCCAAGGGTGCACTAAGAAACCAATATCTTCACAATATTGTTATGTTGCCTCAATTCTCCCTTGATAATCCTCTTTTCTCATTGGAGCATTCAAGCATCATTGCAATAGGCCATTCCACTCACCTCTTGAGGGAATAAGCATTGATTTTCTTCATCATTTTCCATTTTTCTTCCATTGTAAGAACATATCTCCATTAGGGAACTCAAGATCCCTCCCAAGGAGGAAGAGGGGACCCATAAGTCCTCATTTTTTTCTATGGTGTTTTTCCAGCTAATATAGTTATCCATTGGTGGCATTATCTTGGTCATTGGTTGATTGTTTATGGTTCTAAGTTTATTATGCATTCTAGTTTTTATTTTCTTAGTTGTTTTAGTTTGTTTATTTGTTAATTACATTTTTTTGGCTTGTTTAACCCACTCATGAACTTATGTCTTGTCTAGTAGGCACAACTAGGAATGCAAGTGCCATTTTTTTTCTCACCCAAGTGACAAAATGTGCACAACCGATTGGCGACCATACTGGGGATAAGGTATCAAATTCCACCCTATTTGGGCTTAGAGAACAATTCTTTTAATCAATTTTTCTTGCAAGTACCAAAACTGTCCCATCCTTACCTGTCAGAAGAAAAATTCTGAGTTGGAAGAGGAGAATTTCACTCAAAAACAATTCCCCTAATGCGTATCAGAAAGTGCATGGATATTCCATCACATAGACGTGCACTTAGTGTACTGTGAACCCCATAGAATTATTTTCTCTGTGCATTCTGTGCACCCACTGCACCTCTTTCAGAATTGTAAGACATGCACATATCTAGATTTTCAAAATTGTAAGGGTTTTTGTGATGATTTGAGGGCCCCTAGCCTTAAGATTTTTTCTTTCATGAAAATTGTAATGCCCATGCACTCCACTTAGACTCCTTTCCCATATGAAAGGTTAGCTAAACCTAGGCACTTAAGGGGTAAACATAACCAAATATTCTCCTCTTTTTCTTTGGTTGCTACATGGATGTCTTGTTTGGTTTGTAAAATTTAAGTTGAGATTATTGCTATCACATATAAAAACACTTACATTGGGACCGAAAATTAACTTTGATCATTGAGTATGCTCTTCTATCGCACCATAGATCGATCTTGAGAATCAAAAAGGTGGTTAAAGGGAAATTTCATCTCCCTTAACAAAAACTATTTAGGAGAGGACAAAGCCCCCCTAGGGCTCCTCTTAGTTTGTTTTAAAATCATCTTAAAGTTGTAAGGGCCCATACACGCCCACATGTTGAAAACTTATGATAGTTTCTTGAAATTTCTTTCTTAGTTTACATCATTAGGGAAGTTTAAAGATCAAAGTAACGGGCCCATACATTCCCACATGCTTGCATTCTAGGATAGTTTTTCAAAATCTTTCTTAGTGTAAACAACATTTAGGGATTTTAAAGGATTGGTAAGGACCCATATGTCCACATGCTAGTTCTTTAGGGATTTTAAAATTCCGCAAGGTTGTACCAATGACACTTAGTAATCTAGGTAACAAAGATTTGTAAGGACCACATGAAGTCCACATGTTGGAAATTCACACCTAACTTATTAAAATTTGGCACACTCTTTCACTTGCTCACACACAAAGTCACTCCTCACTCACATAATTTTCACCTTAAATTGTGGAGGTTGAAGTAGGTTTTCTCCAAAGGAATTCCGAAACATCCCACTACTTCTTTGGAAATTATCCACACCCACTTAATTCAAACGAGATTGGTTCACACCCCCAATCTCTCAGCTCACCACATCTGATTTTTTTTTTTTAAACTCACTAAGTTTTCCTCCACAGGAGGTGCCAAAAACAAATTTTAGTCTAGGCAGGATCTTGGGGGTAGGAATCCAAATAACCCCCCGTTATCTGGTTCTCACATTCTCAAACATTAGAAGTTGAAAAATAGGGAACTTTCAAATCCTCCAAGTCAAGTGTTCCTACACCATAAGGCAGGGAGATACTCATGAAGGTTTGAAGGTCAAGGTTCAGTTTTTCTATGAATCCCCCCTTGAGTCACCCAACTCTTCGAAGGGATCCAACCCATGACCCATTTCTGAGGCCAAAAATCTAAATGTTGCACTTTGATTGAGGTACCTAGTGACCAAATTTATGACATCTACCCAAGAGACAATTGTGGGATGCAATTGCACCTTGATCAGATTTTGTGTGTCTATTGGGAAATATCATCGGATATTTTGGGATATGCACCTTCTACCCCTCATTATAACTGATTATTTCATCCTTCACTAGTTCCTCTTCTGGTGGATTCAGACCCCACTGTTGTGTGCACTTGGAAGGTCCAATGCTATTTTGAGAGGAAGGACGATATGTCTCTTAGGAAATGAGAATTTGTTTTATTTGTTCCCCCACGCAGACAAAACCCACCTACCCACATGTTTTCTTATTTACAGTTGATTTATGTATGATGCTCATTTGATTACATGCAATTGTGAGTTATATTATCTTGTGAATACCCAAAATTACACAAATCGCTTGTTCATTTATTTCCCTCATCACCATTTGCACACATTCACTTTGCTAATCGGACATCATAGGGGAGCCAAAAAATCCCCGTCGTTCAAGATGCTTGCAAAACCTCCCTCCTATTCTAGGAGGATTTCCTAGTCTTGCCAACTCATTGACTCAACCATCTCACACCTCCGTGAGTGCTACTATTTTGGGATCAAATTTACTTGGTGCCACTTTTCTTGGGTCCAATTCCAAAGGACATCCATCCACTAGCTCTCCTTGACAAGGAGGCAGGGGGAGAAAGTTATTCCCAAAGGAGAAGTACAACCCCACCAAATCCCTCTCAAGGGTAAGGTACACTACCTACTCACACAATGGATGGAACTAATCCTCCACCAAATCCCCCTATGCCATACTTGTCATCTCTCAACATTATTGATTTAACTAAACTCACGAATGATCCAATTTTACATGACCCCACATGGCCCAATATGCCTACCAAACTACCTTTAGATATTCCAAAATTTGAAGGAAAATTGGGGGAAGATCCCACCAACCACGTCATGAACTTCCACTTATGGTGCTCTTCAAACAACATCATGGGTGATTCCATATGATTAAGTTTATTTCAAAGAACATTCACTTGTCCATCATCCAAATGGTATGTGAACGAAAAATCAGGGTCCCATGTGACCTTTGAATCCTTGGCCAAAGCATTTTTGGCCTTTTTTCAACTACTAGTTCATCATGACACTAGTTTAGAACTACTCTCCAAGTGAAAAAAAACCTTCTCTATGCATATTTATGACCACATCCATGAATGGCATCGACGATGTAGTTTATGTAAAGCATAAACCACCAAAGAACAACACCTTGATTGGTTTCTAAAATCACTCATCTCTATACTTGCCAAAGATGTAGCATCCACTTTTCCTCAATCTGAAGAGGAAGCCATCAGTAAGACCAAACAATTCGACCTTATCCATGCTCATTCATGTTACTTATACATAGTGTTACCTGATGCACCCAGACCCATACCATTTGGCTAGGACAAACCTGTAATTTCTCACGGTACAGATGGGTTGATTGGTACTACAACACACCAAAACCCATACAAAAAACAACCATTTGTGTATGGTGCACCTCAATATCCACAACCATATGGAGGGCCATATTATTACCCTCTCCCCTGTACCAAAAACCATATCCTATTTCTCCCTCCACACCCATGAGTGGACCTTTTCCGACAACCATGATGCACCCAACCTCTCAACCAAGCTTAGGTTCCCCTTCTACCTCAACATATAACCTTGACACTAGTGAAAGTGCTTCACCTTCATATGCACTCTAGGGATCGTTGCCACAAAACAATCTATTATTTCCATTTCCTGGTCCCCCACAGCCCGTGGCTCCTCCACATGGACAACCACATGTTGATGTTAACTTTTTTAAGCCCTCTCCAATTCAACAGGTTCATACCTTTGAACAGTTGAATACAAAAAACCTGGCCCATCAGTTGAATAATGCCAAGAAGAAAGGAAAAAATTTAAACAATAATAACCCGGGACCAGGTGCAAATAACCCCCAACAAAACCAACCCACTGGGGGCAACCAAAATCAAGGTAACTAGAACCCCCAAGGGAAAATTAAAAACAAACACCAAGGGAAGAAGAAGAACAACAACCTCAGGATGAACTTCCCTTACACTCTTTATGGTGAGTATGGAAATTATACTCACCATTTCCACCAAATTGTCGACTTCAAAAGAATTAAAGAATCCATGAACGTTCCACGTTGTCCAGCGTCGCCTGCCCCTCCAGGCCCCACAACAATACTTGCAAAAACCACCCATGGTCATATTGAAAAA
Source organism: Picea sitchensis (assembly GCA_010110895.2). Classification (NCBI taxonomy): domain Eukaryota; kingdom Viridiplantae; phylum Streptophyta; class Pinopsida; order Pinales; family Pinaceae; genus Picea; species Picea sitchensis. The sequence goes on along the minus strand of SNQJ01S0038905.1, from coordinate 71,039 downwards.
CCCTATTCCACACCAAGGTGTAATGAATAACCAACAAGAGGTACACCCTTCCCCACCAAAAATGGGGTAGTATCAAAACCTAGGGCCCATCCACCCTCGAAATCCTATGGATCACAATATCCTCCTCACTAGAGAAGAGGATATTCTTCTACAAATGTGTGGTCGTTAATATGACACACCCTATGAATCTAATCCAACCAAATCAGAAGCGGATCCAACTATAGCCAGACAACCCTTGATGATTCCACTCCCTAATACTGAACCTACCATTTGTATACCTTGTTTTCCATTATGACAGAATGACAATAACCCTCAGGTTAGGGAAACACACAATTACAGTCTGGTCGATGACTTGGAAGAGTCTCATGAAGCCATGTCTATATTGGAGGTCCTCCAAACCTATCCAAATCAGTGGAAATCCTTACTTTCCTCCTTGGGGGCAGTCGACTAGTTGATACTAGACTCATCACATTTGATCTAGATAGCGGAGAACCACGCCTCCCCACTTGGGTATCTTTCCAGATACTAGTAAAGATTCATAACATCATGGTTCATCGATGAAGGTGCATCCACATGCAACATGTCCATGTTAAGAACCAAATATCAATATAGCATAGAAAAGACTCAGAATAAGTACTCAACGCCTTGAAAAAGAGAGAAATTCAGATAATAAGCCTCTTCGAGGGGGAAACCTCCTTATGCCCACATAAATGTTCAATTCCAAGATGATTCCAAATGAAAATGTCTCCTTGGTATATATAGGAGAATAGGAGGTATAATTACAACTAATGGAATAAAGCCGACATTAATAAAATAACATTACTAATGTAATATGCCCCAATTAAGGGGTAATGAGCCAATATTAGGGCTTAACATGCCCCTTCCCTTGAGACAAGTGTTGTCCACAATGCTTCAGTAACTCTAGATGCTTCTGTATAAAAGAATTATCTTCCCAAGTGGAATCTTCAGCTGGTAGTTTCCTCCATTTAATGAGATACCCTTAAATGGATCTATTCCTCAACTGGCGAACTCTTGTGCTAGTGATGGCTTTAGGCTCCAATATGATTTTTCCTTCCTTTTCAAGTTCTGCCAATATGGTTTGAACTAGGATCATGTCGCCTATAACCTTCTTTAATCATGAAACATGGAAAACTGGGTGTAATCATGAAGATACATGCAACTCCAATTTGTATTCCATAGTACCAATCTTTTGCAACACCTTATAAGGGCCATAGTACTTTGGTGATAATTTATTATCCTTTTTGTCTTGCTTGAGGGACATATTTTTGTATGGTTGTAGTCTTAAAAACACCCATTCCCCTACTTCAAAACTTCTTTCACTACGATGTTGATTTGCTTGTTGTTTCATGTGATTATGTGCCATGGTCAGGTTGTCCTTTAATATTTGGAGAACTTGTTGTTCATGCTCGATGTGATATTCCATTGCTTGAACCTTAGATTTTTCTTTTAGAGAAGAAGTGATGGAAGAAGGGTGGTATCCATAAAGTGCCATAAATGGTGTCATTTTTGTTTCAGTATGAAACGAAGTGTTATACCACCATTCTTCCAAGGGTAACCATTTGAACCATTGTGTTTGTTTATTAGAGACAAAGAAACGAAGGTATCCTTCCAGACATTTGTTCACTATCTCAGTTTGTCCATCAGATTGAGGATGATAGGATGAGCTATGAGCCAATTGAGTACCCAAACAAGTAAATAATTTTGTCCAAAAAGTCTAGTGAAGATGGTATCTCTGCCACTTACAATAATCTTTGGGCTGCCATGTAGCTTTTGAACTGTCTCCATGAATGCAGTGGCAACTGTACTAGCTTTGAAGGGATGAGAGAGTGCACAAAAGTGTGCATGCTTTGTCACTATATCAACAATCACCATGATGACACTCTTTCCTTCAGACTTCGGTAACCCTATGATGAAATCCATGGAAACCTCCTCCCAACGCTGACTTGGGATGGGTAATGGTTGTAAAAGACACGGGGTCTTAATTGTTTCCACCTTATTTTGTTGGCAAACCAAGCATTCTGGCACAAACCTTTGAACATTAGTTTTAAGGCCATCCCAAAAAAAATCCTTCTTGACTCTATGGTAGGTTTTCAAAAATCCCGAGTGCCCTCCTACTGGAGAGGTGCACAATTCCAATAATACCTTTTGTTTGAGTTGGGAGTTCTTACATAAATATAAGTGATCTTTGTACCATAGTGAATCATTTTTCCATGTAAATGTATATGATGCACTGGAATCCTACTGCAACCTTTGAATGAGAGTCCACACTTTTTTATAATTCTTCCATTCATCCCTTGCTTCTATTATCCAATCGGGTTGGATGATTGAGATAGCATAGAGAAAGGCCTCAACATCTTATTCCTTTCTTGAGAGTGCATCTACCACAACATTTTTCTTCCCCTTTTTATAGATGATTTCAAAATCATAACCCAATATCTTGGTTACCCATTTTTGTTGTTCTTCTGAAGATAGTCTTTGTTCCAACAATTATTTAAGACTATCATGATCTGTTCTGACCTTGAAGTGCCTACCTATTAGGTAAGGACACCATTTCTTCAATGCATGTAGTATTGCAATCATTTCCTTCTCATAAATGGGTTTGTGTAATTCCTTTCCCTTGAGTGGTCGACTTTCAAAATCTAGGGGCCTTCCTTCTTGCATTAGGACAACACCAATTCCATTTCTCGAGGCATCACATTCCACAATAAAGGTTTTTGTGAAGTCTGGAGTGGTCAAGATAGGATCTTTTCACATCACCTCTTTAAGTTGTTCAAAAGATTTAGTTGCCTCTAGAGTCCATGAAAATCCATCCTTCTTAGTTAGTGTCATTAAAGGTGTTGCTATTCTTACATAGTGCCAAACAAACTTGCGGTAGTAACTTGTCAAACCCAAAAATCTTCTAAGATTATTCAATGTTTTGGGAATTGGCCAGTCCATCATGGACTTAATATTGTTAGAGTCTACCTTAATATTGTGTATGTGGCACATTATATAGATCAAATAATTGCTCCATCTGAAGTATCCATGTGATTGGGTCGTTGCCATCAAACTTCCTCATATCGATCTTAGGAACGTGGTTGGTCTTCAACCCAAAGTTGGAATTTCTCCATTCTTGATTCACCTTCCTTGTGTCCTCATCATGAATTTCTTGGGATACATTTTCACTTTCAGGTGTCCTCTTTATTATGAAATTTTTCAATCCTTCCATGATCTCCTCTTTTAAACCCTCCATCATCTCTTGTAGTTCATCTTTTGTTACTGTCTTATTTTGTAAATCATTTATGTCCTTACAAATTTCTTCACCTTCATCAATATTCCATGTCAGATTATTTGGAGGCTTATTTGGTGTAGAAGTTCCCTTTTTGGGTGGCATGTTGGCCAAGTATCACTTTTGAATCTTGATTTTGAGGTGGTTCTGCTAGACAATATTTCTTCTGTTTTATCTCTAAAGTTTTGGCCCTTCTAGGTATGAAACTTTATTTTTTGTAGTTCTATGATATGTCTTCTCTGCAATGCCACAGGTCTGATAAAAATTGGATGTTCCAAGTGGAATTTATGGTAACTTCCCCACAACTTGCTAATTTTTGGCCTTTCCGGGATATGTCACTTGTATAGCGCGCCCCGCACAAAATAATTGATATAAAATTCCGAAATTCATACCAAAAATACTACAAAATGTCCACTATCTAATGCAACGAGTTTCACTCTACTTGAATTCTCTAGGAAGAAGTTATGTTTGTTTTACCTGGAACACCTTCTTGAGACTAGTCATATACCCTATCTTCCACAAGGTGTATCTACAAATCTAAGACAACCCAGAAGCTAAATTTTTTACCATAGACACCTTAATAATTTTTGTGAATATTATCTGGAGTTCAGGGTCTGAAATGTTACACAAAAACATTTATAGCGAAAATTCCACAATGACTCAGTTCAGGATGATTCCATAACCCTATCTTGCACAGGTTGTATCTCCAAAATTATAAGGCCTCAGGAGATGAAATTTTAACCCAACGTACCTTGATATGTCTACTAAATATCCTCAAATCCAGTCCTTTTGAAATGTTGTAGAAATTTTTTTATAGAGAAAATTCCAAGGTGTCTCATATGTCACAGTGAAACCCCAAGACCTTGAGCTCTGATACCATATGTTAAGAACCAAATATCAATATAGCATAGAAAAACCTTAGAATAAGTACTCGAAACCTTGAAAAAGAGAGAAATTCAGATAATAAGCCTCTTCTAGGGGGAAACCTCCTTATTCCCACATAAATGTACAATTCCAAAATGATTCCAAATGAAAATGTGTCCTTGGTATATATAGGAGACTAGGAGGTATAATTACAACTAATGGAATAAATCTGACATAAATAAAATAACATTACTAATGTAATATGCCCCAATTAAGGGGTAATGAGCCAATATTAGGGCTTAACAGTCCAAAATTGTATGGCAGAAACTTGGCTCCCCTGAGCTAGTACCATATGCCATCACCTTGAGAGCCTATGATGGTCGACCATCCTCCCCTGAAGGGATATTCCAAAATGTCCCCTTCGAAATCGGGGGAAAAACCATCCTCATCGACATTGAAGTTATCAACACCCCACTCGATTACAAAATCTTGTTTGGACATAGATACATGTATTCTATGAAGGCAATAGCCTCTTTTGTGTTTCGAACAATAATGTTCCCCCACAACAAGAAAATCATCACCATTGACCAAATTACACATTATGAGCCTAACCACTCTACCAATATCAATAATGTCTTACGTATTTTCCGCACTAGATTAGATGCTTATTCACTCATTAACATGGGCCCCAGAATTTTCAAGGACCCATCCTTTCTAGGGGAATACCATGGGACACCACCTCTCATACACCCTTCAGCACAAATGTGTGTCATATCTTCTAATGGAACTGACACCGGAGACACCATCCCTCCCATTGAGGCCTCTCCACACCTCTACATTCCACCAGTTGAAGAAATATTACCTCGGGAATTTCTTGAGAACCCTACTACACCACTTATCCCTGATTGCACCCCCCCCTCTAGGGGAAAATCCTGGTTTGGGAGACAATCTCTCAATCCATTACTCAAATTCCCTTCTTCTACTCCCCACCTGTATTTCAAGAATTTTAAGTATTCATGATGCTTACCCTTCCCAGCATGGTGCTTTCCATCCCTGTATGGTATCTACACCCACCCGTGATGGTTCCTCAGCCATAGGGAATCCAAATGCAGATTCCAGTACATGCTCTGATCGCACCACCCTCACCCCCAACTACCAACACCACTGCCACTGCTAGGGGTGTTGGATAAATTTCTATTTTTGGCACACTAGATCAGTGGGAGTAACACTAGTTTATGGGGATTTAACTGCTAGTTCTATTTTATACTTTCTAATCTTAGACCATCACTATTATGCATGCATTCCTAATTATAGGATGTCATTTCCTATATGAGTGAAGATCACTCACTCATTGATAAGATCATAATATACATTGATTATCATTCTTCATTGTGTATCTCTCTTCCTTTTCTTGATAATCTTTGTTTGTGTATGCTTTGGATAGGTATCTTGTGAAGGTTTCCATGAAACACTGACATGGTATCAGATCCGAGCTACTTGGAGAAACCCAGACAAGACAAAGAAGAGAGAAAGAGTCCTTGAGTAAACCTAGTTTCCACAATCTTCATGGCCTATCCATATCGAAAGGTGTGATGATTGGAATCGTCGCGACCTATCCCTGTCGAAGGGTGAAATAGTCACACTCAAACTACTTCAATGATTGAGAATACCAGATGGGCGAAAGTGACGGTTGCACTCAAACTACTTCAGCGCTTGAGAAGACCAGATGGTCGAACCGTAAGGATGAGGCCACAAGACTACTTCTTGATTTAATCTCCACTAATTTATGGTTTCATGTTGCCTCATGCAAAACTCCAAACAAGATCTGGACCACCTTGGAAGGACTCTTTGGAAAGTAGGATGAGATGTGAGGTCATATGCTTGAGGTAGAGCTGAATACCTTAGACCCTAAAAGTTTTGATAATATACATGATTTCTTTACTAAATTTAAATCTTTGATTTTGAGATTGGGTGAATGTGGTATGGACAAGTCTACACAACATAAGCAACTTATTCTAACAATATTGGCCAATCTAGGACCAAAATATATCGTAAATGTCTCCAATTTCCATTATGGCAGATGTATTTTGGGTGCAAATTGGAAAATTCCTATGATGGCTTAGTTCATTGCATCTCCCACACAAGTGTAGAAAAAACTCATACAGATGGGCCTCATGAAAGATCCCAAAGAACATGCACTCACCATGCATTATGGAAAATGGTCATCAAATCAAAAATTGAAGTACAAACAAAAGGAGCCATTACATCCAGAGTCAAAGAAGGAGGGATATTCCAAACCCTTCAAGGATTCTTCAGGTTCCAGAGATTGTTCAAATTCCAAAGGGAAGAAGAAGAAGGGAAAGCAGTGCACATATTGCAATAAACCAAATCATGAAGAATCCACATGCATGAAGAAGCAGATCGATCTTATGACATAGGTACTTCAGAAGAATAACCTTAGAGCCGTCATTCATGAAGGAGCCAAGAAGAAAAAAGAAGAAGACCATGCACCTAAGAAAGGTAATCATCGTGCTATAGTTACGATTAATTCCTCATCTAATTCATGGATTATATATTCTAGTGCATCACATCATATGGAAGCTAAAGAGGAAGTTTGTACTTCTTTGAGTTCATGCTCTAGACCTCCTATTCTCATGGGCGATGATACACCAATAGAAGTTGCAGGAGAGGGAAGAGTGGAAGTCCCTAATGGAAGTTTTGATAATGTCTTACATGTTCCAAATCTTTCTATAAATCTTCTCTTAGTTTATTAGATCACTCAAACAGGTAAAAGGGTTTAATTTACATCATATTCAATTACTTTACTTAACATGCATGGCAGTTCCATTATTGCAATTGGTGAGGTAGATCACAAATCACGGTTGTATAAATTCACTAAGTTTATTGACTATGAATCCTCTTTTCTACTTACACATGCTAATGATAGTAGTAGAGTATGGCATGAGATTATTGGTCATTTAAACTTTAGGTACATGCAACAAATTGCCAAGCAAGGAATGGTCAAAGGCTTGCCATAAATTCAATTTTCTGAAGGGATTTGTGAAGGATTCATTCTTGGCAAGCATCTTGAAGAGAAATTTGAAAAGGGGAAGGCAAGGAGAGCCTTCTCTTCCTTGGATCTTGTTCATAGTGATCTCATGGGTCCATTTCCACATCCGTCCATCAACAAAGCAAGGTACGTTCTTACATTTATTGATTATTACTCACGCTATACTTGGGTTTATTTTCTTAGACAAAAGTCTGAAGTTTTTGAGCATCTCAAAGACTTTAAATCTCTAGTAGAGACACAAACTGGGAAGAAAATAAAGATCCTTCGTACAAACAATGGGGGGGAGTATGTCAACAAAGATGTTCAGAATCTTTGTCACGAAGCTAGTATCAAGTTGAAACACATAGTTCCATACACTCCACAACATAATGGATTTGATGAAAGGAAGAAAAAGTCTCTTAAGGAGATAATCAGTTGCATGTTGCATGCAAGATCACTTCCTTCCAAGCTTTGAGTTGAGGCACTTAACTATGCTACTTACATACAAAACAAATCACCTCACAGATCTGTTGAGGATATAACACCTTTTAAGGCTTGGACAGGTGACAAACCAGATGTCACACACTTTTTGGAAGATACCAGATATATAAAATATGCAGAACAGAAACGAAATGCTAGAAATAATAGAATAACAGTAAAATATCCAGCATAATATTCACAATACACAGAAATGATTCACGAAATAGCAACAGAAATAACACTTTGAATCAGATAGAAATGTTCACAGGCCTCTTCGAGGGGGAAACCTCCAATCGAGCAGCGCTCTATTACAATAATATCCAAGCTAGGGTTCTCATACCCTCGA
>SNQJ01S0038905.1:39147-63001 GCA_010110895.2 Picea sitchensis | reverse complement strand
AAGCATCTAGAGGAAGATCCTTCTAGAAGCGGAAGCTTCTATTAGGTCTTCTTACATCCGCCTTATTCTATTTTATTGAAAGGTCTTATTAATATTGACCTTTATTACATTTGAATACATTGATCTTATACCTATGTGCGGGTTAGGACCTTAACACTTTTTCATCTTTGGATCTAGAGCATGGGCCCATATTCCTTCTAAAAAGAGTAAAGACTTAGATCCACAGAGCACACCTTGCATCTTTGTGGGATATCAAGATGATGTGAAGGGGTACATATTGATTGATCCCTCTACAGATCGGATAATCATTGAGCATACTGTTCAGTTTAAGGAGAGTCCTTTGCATGCACTTCCAGTGCAACATGAAGAGACTCTTGTGCTTCCATCAGTTTCAGACATCAGAGATGATGATTCCACACACTTAGATGCTACATATTCAAACATATATTCAAAGTATTTTGTACATGCAAATGAGCAGGTAGTACAACCAAATGAGGAGACAACGTTGGAGCTTCAATAAATTCCCAAGTGGGCACAATCCACACTTTAGGCAGTAGGAAGCCTTGCCAGGGATCCATTCGATTCAAGGAGGACTCGATCTCAGCATGTGGATCCTTCTCATGTACTTTTAGATTCTGAACCAAGGATGCCCATGCATTTCTATATGGTTCAATCTTCTGATACACATACCTACAATGAGGCTGGTGGCAATCCACTATGGGAAGCAACCATGCATGAGGAGAATGACTCTCTCCTAGAGAATCAGACTTTGGATCTGGTTCCACTTCCACCAAGGAGGAAACTTGTCAGATGCAAATGGGTCTACAGGACCAAGAGAGAAACATATGGTCAGGTGGGGAGGTACAGGGCCAGATTAGTTGAAAAATTATTTCCACAGATTCATGGGATAGATTATGGTGAGACCTTTGCTCCTGTAGAAAAGATGCACTCCATTCACTTGGCTCTAGCCATTGCAGTAGCCAAAGGATGGGAAGTTCACCAAATGGATGTGAAGAATGATTTTCTTCATGGTGACCTTTCAAAGGAGATCTACATGGAGCAACCAAAGGGGTTCATTCATAACTCATCTTTAGTATGCAGACTGAAGAAGTCTCTCTATGGCCTCAAGTAGGAACCTAGAGCATGGTATGAAAATATGGATTCTTACTTGATTTCACATGATTTTGTTAGATGTAAATCTGATTCGAATGTTTACATGTTGAGGACTATTAACTCTGTGATGATATTAGTACTCTATGTTAATGATCTTTTGATCACTGGTAGCTATGCTTCAACCATTTCTTTGGTCAAAGATATTTTGCATGACAGTTTCTCTATGAAGGACATGGGTCCACTACACCTCTTTCTTAGTCTTAAGATCGATCAGGATTCTTTTGAAATCAAAATTTGTCAGGCTAAGTATGTCAGGGATATTCTGTATAGATTCCACATGACAGACTGTAAGTATGCACCTACACCTTTCTTATCTGGGATCAGACTTGAGGATGGCGGGGATACATCATTAGTGGACAACACTTTGTATCGACAGTTGGTGGGGAGTCTTCTGTATCTCACCCACACCTACCCAGATATATCATATGTGGTAGGAGAAGCTTCCAGATACATGAAGGAACCCCATGATATGCACTGGAAGGCTACCAGGCGCATCCTCAGATATGTTTAGGGCACCATGAGTTATGGGATTCACTATGTAGTTGGTTGTGCATTAGATCTCATAGGATTCATATATTCATATTGGGCTGGTGATAACACATATCGCAAGTCCATGTCTGAGTACAATCTCAGTTTGGATTCAGGCCCAATTTGTTGGTCAAGTAAGAAGAAATCAAACATTTCTTTATCTTCCACAGAGGCCGCGTATAGAGGAGTAGTCAATTGTGTCATTCAAACACTTTGGCTTCAACACTTCCTTATCGGGCTTGGTATCTAGTTTCACTGTCTAACTATCATATGGTGTAAAAATTAGAGTACACTGAGATTTTGTAGAGATCCAGTACAACAAAAGAGAACCAAACACATTGAGGTCCACATGCATTTCATCAGAGATTTAGTACATGAGAGGATCATTAATTTACAGTTATGTCCTTCCTCTAAATAGACTACTGACATATTCAACAAGACATTCACTGAGAAGAAGTTTTATACTAATATGGCCTAGTTGTCGGGACTCATTTTTTGCTCCATAGTGATTTTCAGGGGGGGTGTTGGAGAAATTTCTATTTTCGGCACACTAGTTCAATGGGAGTAACACTAGTTCAGTGGGAGTAACATTAGTTTAGTGGGAGTTAACTGACTAGTTTTATTTTAGACTTTCTAATCTTAGACCATCATTATTATGCATGCATTCCTAATTATAAGATGTCATTGCCTATATGAGTGAACATCACTCACTCATTGATAATATCATAATATACATTGATTCTCATTATTCATTGTGTATCTCTCTTCCTTTTCTTGATAATCTTTGTTTGTGTATGATTTAGCTAGGTCTCATGTGAAGGTTTTCATGAAACACTGATAGGGGGAAGAAGGAAGAAGAAAGAACCCAAAAATATACTTCCTCTCTGAGTTCAACCTCCTTGCGCACTATGTGAAAGAGATGGACACCCCACTAATATATGTCCTACTCTTCCTAAGTTATGTAATCTGATCCAACTCCCTCGAGAAACCACATTTCTCACCACTTCACCAAGTACATCTAGTACTACTACAAAATCCTCCACTACATGTAGTAAAGGGTTGTGAACCAAATTCGTTTGTGCCATTTATTCAGAATATGGCCACTACACTCGACATTTCCCATCTATACCTCAGTTTTTCCAAACTCTAGTGGTAGTATGCCAAACCTTTCAGCAAGAACCCTCTCCACCACCACTTTCTGGTACTCACGTCACTGAAATTCATTATGTATCTTCCTCAATCCTTGAACAAATGAGATTCCCTTGCACTCTCTGTGACTCACTTTCTGACTTCACATACCGATGTCATTTGATTTTTGCATACCTAGGTCGTCATTCAAACCTTGTTCAACCACATCCGACCACCTCAACACCGGTACTACACTCTCTATATAGTGTCATTATTTCCTCCTTGAACTTGAGTCACTTCCCATACCTCCATGGTTCACAAATCGACTGTTTGAGGACATTCCCCGAAATCCTCCCAATTCTACGGTAATTTTCCCATAGGAAATATTGCCCCCTACCATAGTTCATCACCCAAAGTGTCTAAACATTTGGTTTATGACAAGTGATCCATCACGCCCTCTATGAAATATCTCCTCTACATCTTCACCACTTGAGGACAATAACAATTTGAAAATAACCCCTGTCACCTCCCTAGATCCCCTATATTTTCACCTTTTCCACTGGGACGAAGATATACTGGAGCAACTCACTACCCCCAATTTCCCATGGAATTGGCTCCATCATCGAGCACTTTTTCTCTCTAGGAAGCCTTTCACCCTCCTAGCCAAGCCTCTGTATGTGCAATTGAAAACAAGGATTTTATTCCTTCAAGTCATATAGACTGGTTCAACAAATGCTTTTGAAGAAGGCTACATGGCCAATATATCCCCCACCAGCCATATATAGTCCCTTTTTCCAAACTTCCACACTGAGTTACAGGAGCCCAAAGCCTCTGTTTCCTGATCTGTTATCAGTCGCAAGATCATGGTCCCACCATCTACATAGTCACATTCCCTGGGTCATGATTTGAACTTGGCCCCCGGGGAAACATTTTTCTCACGTCACGTCCAAGTACGCGTGCTTATGTTCAAAATTAGTAGATAGTTATTATATTCTCTTTATCATCATATATTGTTCATGTCGAGTATTTGGTGTTTATGTGTGCAGGTACTTGGTCATCACAAATGACGCAGCCCCTTCATGTATATGTTAGACACTAGCATGTAATTATTCCCTCTGAAAATTGATTCCATCTCCCACTTACACCCTCTGATGTTCACCTTTAGAGTCCTTACATTCTACTCTACAGTACCATCACCTCTGCTGCATTTTGGTACTATCACTAGGTAGCACTCTCCCCCACATGAGTTGTCCCATTCATAGTTCCCCTTAGCAACTTGACACTCATGTTGTTTTCACCCCTTAGGGATGGGATTCCCTATAAGATTATGCACTTCCGAGAATAATCCACATACTTCTTCTCATCATATTACTAGCTTTCAAAATGGACTCTTGGGTTATCTCATCTTGGTTCTATTGAATGGACCTTCACAGTATCATTAGCCCTCCATCTCATCCACCATCAGTTTTCCCATTTGCATGTTTCCCTCTATTTATTTACCTCATACATAAACCCACCCATGCAGCCCCCACCCTCCATCAATTCTCATCGCAACTTGTGCCCCCACAAGCCAAGCCATCTTGTAGTGGGGTACCCATTTTTGTATATGTACACTCATCCTAAATTATTCTTTATTTATTTGGTAATTGTAAAAAGCCTTTGTTTCCAACATTTACTTAGATTTTTTTCATCACCCTTGATGACCTTATTTTCAGGGATTATTTTATGGGCTAAATTTCACTCATGGGCTAATTTTCCAAGGTTTTCCCCAAAACAAGATTCACTATTCTAAAACTGATTCCCCCAAATTCTATAGGATAAAATTATTTTACCTTAAAAATCGCCAAATTTTATACAAACTATATAAAATCCTTAGAAATTTGAATATTTTTACAAAAATATCACCAAACATTTATAGTTGGCATATGAAGGATTATTAATATTCGCCAAGGTTTCTACATTTTAAAATAAATTTCCATCCTTAAAATCATCCCTTCTTCTTTTTCCTGGAAACACAACCCATGTCGCCCTTGGTTGGGGCATCCACTCTCCTTTTTTATTTCTGACATCATTCACGACCCTCGAGTATCCCAAAATCCATGTACCCATGATCTCCGAGTTTTTCCACTTTTTCAATCCCCTGGCATAGTTTAACCCCATATTTAGTCATTCCCCTGACACTAGATACAATTTTACGGTTGTCACCAATCCTCCTTCAAAATTCACCAACCAAGGGTAGTCTTGAGTCTCACTGCACCTTGACTTCGTCCATGTTACCTTTCAGTACTTGATCTCATCACAGTGGATTTAACAAATCCCTTTACTTCTCAGACTTGCATCTCCCTTTCTGATGACATCAACACAGTTTCTAGAAGGGAGACAGTATATTGACTCTCATTACCTTTATAATGAGGATTCTCGGACGACACAAAGAGAATCATTATTGCTCTTTGATTTTTTTGACCCCCACAACATCCGACTTCAGCAAAATCTCATGTTACGGTGGGTCTTACTATGCGACTATTGTTGTTGTTTTATACCAGCTGAAGACCTCTGAATTTGTTAGGCCATCAATGCCTATGAGTCATCGACACTTATCAACGTCCTTTCCACATTTCAGAGTATGTTTACCATTCAGAATTATCATCTGTCATTATCAACCACCCTAGAGGGAAATATAGTTATCTACATCAACATATATCTTTGGTTACTATCTTACATTTTGGTTTACATGAAACAAGCATGGGGCATGCCTGCCTCGTTTGTATACATATTTTATTTTTTCTCCATAGAGAAAGGTTCAAGTCTCACAGGTCACTCTTGCAGTTCCTCTCATCGCTCTTCATTACAATGACACTCTCAGTAGAAGAAACATTGATGTATTTCATCTATACGTATGCTCATAACCTCACACATCAGGGGGCATCTGTTATCACTGAAATTTCATCTGTAACATTGCACACAAATGGTTACAAAAATACAACAATGCCAACAACAATTAGTTATTTTGCAACACTAAAATGCATTTCCAAAGGTAAAAACTACACAATTGGGAAAAAATTGACATGCACAAAGTCACTAAAGGAAGCGCGCGCACAGTGCGCAGGCCAACAAAGCCCTTAGAGCGCACAATGCACCAAATGCACCACTGTGTATGAGAAAATTAGACAACTCATGTTAATGATGCATTTATGGTTCTTGTCTCCCCCCCAACCACTTATGGACAAGCTCCCAACTTGATTTGACCTCCTTATCTGAGCGAAATCCCAATGGGGGGTTGGTCAAGGACCAAAGGGTGCCCTAAAAGGCCCCTTGTTAACACCAAGAACCAATTATATTTTTCCTTGAAGAAATAATATAAATGAAATCCATGGTTTCACTAAGAAACCAAGATCTTCACACTATTGTTATGCTGCCTCAATTCTCCCTTGAGAATCCTTTTTTCTCATTAGACCATTTAAGCATCATTGCAATAGGCCATTCCACTCACCTCTTGAGGGAATAGGCACTACTTCTCTTCATCATTTTCCATTTTTATTCAATTGTAAGAAGAGATATCCATTAAGGAACTCAATATCCCTCCCAAGGAGGAAAAGGGGACCCATAAGTCCTCATTTTTCTCTACGGTGTTTTTCCAACTAATATAGTTATCCATTGGTGGAGTTATCTTGGTCATTGGTTAATTGTTTATGGTTCTAAGTTTCTTATGCATTCTAGTTTTTATTTTATTAGTTGTTTTAGTTTGTTTATTTGTTTATTACATGTGTTTGTCTTGTTTATCCCACTCATGAACTTTTGTATTATCTAGCAGGCCCAACTAGGAATGCAAGTGCCATTTTTTTCCTCACCCAAGTGATGAAACATGCACAACATTGGGGATAAGTGGTGCAGTGGGATTCTCAGGGAATTCTCGAGGTAATACTTCTTCAACTGGTGGAACTTTGATGTGGGGAGGGGCCTCTGAGGGAGGGATAGTGTCTCTGATATGAGTTCCATTAGAAGACATGACACACACTTGTGTTGAAGGGTGTAGGAGTGGTGGCGCTCCATGATATTCTCCCAACAAGGATGGGTCCTTGAAAATGTCGGGGCCCATGTCGATGAAAAAATAAGCATCTGAGATAGTGCGGACAAGGGGAAGAATGTTATCAATGTTGGTTGAATGGTTATCCTTGTAATGTGTAAGTTGGTCGATCGTGACGATTTTCCCATTGTGGGGTAACATCATCATTCGAAACACAGAAGAGGCTATCACCTTCATAGCATACACGTAACTACGTCTAAAAAAGATACTATAATCAAACAGGGTGTCAATAACTTCAATTTCTATGAGGATATTTTTTCCCCTGAGTTCGACGGGGGCATTTTGGAATATCTCTTTAGGGGAAGATGGTCAATTGTCATAAGCTTGTAGGGTGATGGCAGATGGTACTAGCTTGGGTGAGCCAAGTTTTTTCCATACTACTTTGGACATGATGCATGTGGATGCACCTTCATTAAAGATACATCGATGTACTGTGATGTTCCATATCCTAGCTGGTATCTGAAAAGATACCAGGGTGGGGAGGCGTGGTTCTCCACTATCTAGATCAAAGGTGATGAGTCTAGTATCAGCTAGGTCGACTACCTCCAAGGTGGAAGGCAATGATTTTCGTTGAGTTGGATAGGTATGGAGGACCTCCAATACATACATGGATGCAGGAGACTAGGCTAAGTAATTTACTAGACTGTAGTTATGTGCTTCCCTAGCATGAAGGTTATGGACATTCTGTCGTAACGACATATGGGGTATACAAGGATTTGGTTCAGTGTTAAGGTGTTGAATCATCAATGGTGGTCTGGTTGTAGTTGGAGCGATTTTTGAAAAATACTGGCGACTGGATGTTTGAAAAATAATCTCTTCTTCACTCATAAGGAGGATGTTGCGATCAACCAAATTTTCAGGTTGATTGGGGCCTGGGTTTTGATAGTGCCCCATTTGGGGTGGAACATGGTGTACCTCCTATTGGGTATTCATTACACCTTGGTGTGGAATGAGGTTTTTCAAAATGACCATAGATGGTTGTTGCAATTACTATTGTGAGTCCTGCTGAGGGGAAGGTGGCGTTGGAGGGCATTGCACATTCATGGATTCTTTCATCCTCTTGAAGTCGACAATTTGGGGGCAATGGTGAGTATAATGTCCATACTCACAAGAAAGAGAACAAGGTAAGTTCATCCAAAGATTGTTTTTTTTCTTCCCTGGTCGTTTGTTGTTATTGTTCCCTTGGGGGTTCTGGTTGTCTTGATTCAGGTTTCCCCCAGCGGGATGGTTTTGTTGGGGGTTATTTCCTCCTAGTCCTAGGTCATTATTGTTTTAGTTTTTTCCTTTATTCTTGGAATTATTCGGCTGATGGTCCATATTTTTCGTATTCAACTATTCAAAAGCATGAAGTTGTTGAATGGGAGAGGGATGAACAAAATTAACGTCAGCATGTGGGTGTCCTTGTGGAGGTGAAAATAGTTGTGGAGGACCAGAAAAGGGAAAGTACATATTATTTTGAGAGGTCTCACCATATGGAGTATAGGAAGTTGAATTACATCCACAAATGTTATGGTTTCATGTAGGGGCTGGGGGTGGACCCACACTTGATTGAGGGACCAGATGCATCTGAGGTACCTTTGGGGGTCCCCCCAATGGATGAGGGGGAAAAAAAGGAAATGGTTATTGGTAAGTGGGGAAAGGGTAATAAGATGGCCATCCATAGGGTTGTGGATAATTAGGTGCACCATAACTAGGTGACGATTGGCTGTAAGGGTTGTGGTGCATCATGGAACCAATCAACCCATCCGCAATGTGAGACATCCTAGGTTTGTCCTGGACAAATTGTATGGGTCTGGGTGCATCAGGTAACACTGTGTACAAGTAACCTGATTGAGAATAGATGAGGTCAAATTGTTGGGCCTTGTTTATGGCCTCCTCTTCTGTTTGAGGAAAAGTGGATGCGACATCCTTGGAGATAACATAGACGAGTGATTTGAGAAACCAATCAAGAAGTTGTTCTTTGGTGGTTTATGACGCCAATGCCATTCATGTATGTGAACAAAAATATGGATAGAAATATTTTTTTTGAAGTCAGAGAGAATTTCTAAGCCAGTATCATGATGAACTGGTAGTTGGAAAAAGGAAAAAAATGCCTTGGCCAATGATTCAATGGTCACATGGGACTCTAATTTTTCGTCCACATATCATTTGGTTGAGGAACCCGTGAAATTCCATTGAAAAAACCTTAAGTGGATGGAATCATCCATGATGTTTTTTGAAGAACACCATAAGTGGAAGGTCGTAACATGGTTGGCTTGATTATCCCCTATTTTTCATTCAAACTTTGGAATATCTGAAGGTAGTTTGGTAGGCATATTGGGACAAGTGGGATCATGCAAAATGGGATCATTCATGAGTTTGGTTAAATCAGGAATGTTAAGGGATGCCAAGTATGGCATAGGGATATTTGGTGGAGGATTAGTTCCAACCATCATGTGAGCAGGTGGTGGACCTGTTCCTTGAGATAGGTTTGGTGGGCTTATACTTCTCCCTTGAGAATAAGTTCCCCCCCCACCTCCTTGTCAAGGAGAACTAGTGGATGAATGGCCTTGGGAATTGGACCCAAGAAAAGTGGAACCAAGTAAATTTGATCGCAAAATAGTAGCACTCATGGGGGTGTGATATGGTTGAGCTGATGAGTTGGAAATACTAGGGAATCCTCCTAGAATAGGAGGAATATTTTGCAAGCATCTGGAACGATGAGGATTCTATGGGTCCCCTATGGTTTCTGACTAGCAAAGTGAATGTGTGCAAATGGTGACAAGAGAGAAATAAATGAAATAGATCTTTGTATAATTTGGACCTTTCACAATATAGTACAACTCACAATTGCATGTAATCAAATGAACATCATACATAAATCAACTGTAAATAAGGAAACATGTGGATAGTGGATTTTGTTCGCGTGGGGGAACAAGTAAAAACAAATGCGTGTGCCCTAAAATATGTATCGTCCTTCCTCTCAAATAGCACTGGGCCTTACAAAAGCACTCAATAGTGGGGTCTGAAGCCACCGGAAGAGGAACTAGTGAAGGTTTAAATAATCAATTATAATGAGGGGTAGAGGGTGCATATCTCGTAAGAGTTGGTGATATTTCCCAATAGCCACAAAAAATCTGATCAAGGTGTGATTGTAGCCCACAATCACCACCTGGGTAGATGTCCTAAATTTTGGTCACTAGGTACCTTGGTAAAAGTGTGACATTTAGAATTTCGACCTTAGAAATGGGTCACGGGTTGGATGCCCTTCCAAGAGTTGGGTGACTCAAGGAGGGATGCACATAAAAACCAGACCTTAGCCTTCAACCCTTCATGGGTATCTCCCTGCCTTATGGTGTAGGAACACTTGACTTGGAGGATTTGAAAGTTCCCTATTTCTCAACTTCTATGTTTGAAAATGTGAGAACCAGATAACAGGGGGTCATTTGAATCCCTACCCCCGAGATCCTACCTAGACTAAAAAAATTCTTTTGGCACCTCCTATGGAGGAAAACTTAGTGATTTTTTAGACATTGTTTTAGATGTGGTGGGATGAGAGATTGGGGGTGTGAATCAATCTCGTTTGAATTAATGGGTGTGGATAATTTCCAAAGAAGAAGTGGGACGCTTCATAATTCCTTTGGAAAAGACCTACTTCAACCTCCACTATTCAAAATATAAATTATGTGTGTGAGGAATGACTTTGTGTGCAAGAAAGTGAGAAAGTGTGCCAAGTTTTTAATAAGTTAGGTATGACATTGCAACATGTGGACTCCTTGTGGTCCTTACAAATATTTTTTACCTAGCTTACTATATGTCATTGGTACAACCTTGCGGAATTTTAAAATCCCTAAAGAACTAGCAATGTGGACATATGGGTCCTTTACAAATCCTTTAAACTCCCTAAATGTTGTTTACACTAAGAAATCCTTGAAACTATCCTAGATTGCAAGCATGTGGGAATGTATGGGCCTGTTACTTTGATCTTTAAACTTCCCTATATTGTGATGTAAAATAAAAAGAAATTTTAAGAAACTATCCTAAGTTTGCAACATGTGGGCATGTATGGGCCCTTACAAAACTTTATGATGATTTCAAAAAACTAAGAGGAACCCTAGGGGAATTTTGTCCTCTCCTGAATATTTTTGTTAAGGGAGATGAAATGTCCCTTTAACAACCTTTATGATTCTCAATATCACACTGGAGTATGAGAGAAAAACATACTCAAGGGTCAAAGTTAACTTCTAGTCCTAATTTAAGTGAGTTGTGTATGATTGCAATGATCTCAACTTAAAATTTTACAAGCCAAACAAGCCATCCATGTGGAAACCAAAGAAAAAGAGGAGAATATTGGTTCTTTTTAAACCCTAAGTACCTATGTTTAGCTAACCTTTCATATGGGAAAGGACTCTAAGTGGAGTGCAGGTGCCTTACAAAGTGCATGAAAGAAAAAATATGAAGGCTAGGGGCCTTCAAGTCATCATAAAAACCCTTACAATTTAAAAAAATTAGAGATATGCATGGGCTACAACTATGACAGGTGTGCACTGGGAACACAATGCACAAAATGAATAGTGAAAAGAAGACTGTGGCACGCACAGTGCGCATCTGTGGGTAGGAAAATCTATGCACTTCCTATCACACATCGAGGGAGAATTTTTTGAGTGAAATACTCCTTCCCCAACTATGAATTTTTCCTTTGGCAAGTTGGCTAGGTCGGTTTTGGTACCTGCAAGACAAATTTATTAAAAAAAAGTGCTCTCTAAGCTCAAATATGGTGGAATTTGATACCTATCCCTAGTATGGTCATCAATATGTTGTGTTGGTTTTGTCACTTGGGTGAGAAAAATGACAATACTTGGATGTCCAGATGATCCAACTAGACAAGAAATAAGTTTGTGAGTGGTTTAAACAAGACAAACACATGTATAAACAAAGAAATAAAACTAAAACAACTAAGAAATAAAGTTTAGAAAGCATGCGAAACTTAGAACCATAAAAATCAACCAATGAACAACATAATGCTACCAATGTATCAATAGATTAGTAGGCAAAACACCGTAGAGAAAAATGAGGACTTATGAGTCCCCTCTTCCTCCTTGGGAGGGCTCTTGAGTTCCCTAATGGAGATCTCTTCATACAATGGAAGAAAATGGAAAATGGTGAAGAACAACAATGCCTATTCCCTCAAGAGGTGAGTGGAATGACCTATTGCAATGCTGCTTGAAGGCTCCAAAGATAAACGATGATTCTCAAGGGAGAATTCTTGCAACATAACAATACAATGAAGATATTGGTTTCTTAGTGCACCAATGGCTCTTATTTATAACATTTATTCAAGGCAAAATGTAATTGGTTCTTGGTGTGAACAAGGGGCCTTTTAGGGTACCCTCTTGTCCTTAACCAACTGTTGGCACATGGGCAGACCCAGGGTTCAACTCCAAGAGCGCACCAACAAGCCCTAGCTACTGGCCCTTTCGACAACACCCATGGAGTAGATGCAGTCTCACCCAAAGAAGCTATGAGGGGGTTGCAGGATAGAGATGTCTACAACTAGGGGAATATCAAGTGGATCTAGTACAACAACAACACAACATGCATCTATCACTTATCAAGCTAGATCTACCCTACACAGTTATAGATATGATTTAATACAATAATGCAAATAAAAATATAGCAGTGACAGAGATCAAACCATCAATCACACACACAACACAAGATGTACGTGGTTCACCCTCTCTCTAGGGCTATGTCCACAGAACCGTGCTTATGATTTATTAAGGTAAAACATACAGTTCTTGTCTACGCTCTCAGATCATAGATATTCTTTATTCTTCACTCTTTCTCTCCCCTTCCTACACACCCAGCTGTAGGACTTGACCTTCACCCATAGTTGAAGATCTTACAATACCAGAAGGCTCTCTCTCTCAACACTTCTATCTCTCAATACAATAGTATCTCACCAAAACAATAGAGCTAGATCAACATCAATATCATACCAACCCAACCCAGGTCCTCTTGACCTTTATTTATAAATTAAAATGCTTCACCAACAACCCTAGGCCGAAATCTAGGTGCCAAAACCATAGATACCAAAACCCTAGGTGTCTAAAACCCTAAGTCAACTTGACTTGTTTTTTCTGGGCTTCGCTGGCCTGTCTTTCCTTTCTTCCTGCGTGGTGCTAACGGTGTCTTTTCCCACTTGCTGAGCTATCCTCAATCCATCTTCCTTTATTATCTGTCATCCTCGATCCTCTCATCCAACGACTTGCTTTTCCATACTTCACTCCATCTTTTCTGCTCTTTTGCTCACTTCACCCGAGTAACAGTTATTGTTTCTTCCATAAAGTGTGCATTCCACCTTTTATTCCTTGATCTCTACTTCCTTCCATAACCAAGGGCCAAAAGCCCCCCAACACTCACCTGTGACTCATCCTGAGGCAATTTATATCTGATCTATTTGTTTTACTTCGACTTTGGATTGCGCAGTGCAATCTTTTCTTTCTTCTCTATGCCTCCTTCTCCTCCTTGTGCAGACTGTATTTTCTGTGTCTAATACCCAGTTTCAACTGCACCTGGTACCTAGACCCTTTTCTTCTTTCTTTTACTAAGGTCCGTGAGGCAGATGGTTGTCATAGTACAACTTCAGTCGACTCCAATTCACTAATCCTTCCTTCCATTCTCCATTCAATGTCTTTAGCTGCGTAGCTCCCCCTTCGGTAAAATAGGTGACCTCATATGGTCTGAGCCAATGCATTTTGAAATTCATAAGATGTTTGATGAACTTACTGTCATACAACTGTACTAAATCACCTTGCTTGAATGCATTCTTCTTGATGTGCCTGTCATGATAAGCCTTTTCTCATTCCTTTTGAACCTACTGGTGGAATCCTGCAATGAATCTGTCTTCTTCTAGTTCAACCAACTGTGCAAGCCTCTCGCAAACAACACCAATATCATCCATGTCTGTAAATGAAACAATTATTAATCTTGGCACTAAGTATTCCATTGGGACAACAGCCTCAAGACCATACACCAACTTAAAAGGGGTCTGCATTGTTAATTTATTGCAAGTGGTTCTATAGGCCCACATTACTGCAGGTACTCTTAAATCCCAGTCATCCCTATTCACACTGCAAATCTTTGTCAGTGCGGTCTCCAAGATCTTGGTGAATGCTTCAATTATTCCATTTTCTTGTGGATGGTGTTAGCACATAATCATGTATGGGGTACTTTCCTAAAATAAGTGCCCCCTTGGGCGAAGAAAGAGATTTAGAAAACCCATTTTTTCCAAAGTTTAGAGGGTGGGTGTGTCATTTTAGCGAGCAGGTAGTTTTGGATGGCCAAAGATCTGCTTGCCTAGATCTACAACTGAGGTTTCATTCCAGAGCCCCCCCACCATTTTTCCTTTAACGGAGGGAGGGCGGGGGGGGGTCCGGAATTGGGCATGCATCTCTCAAATGGTCAAGATTGGGGCGCCTAGATCAACGATGCTCAAGCGATTATAGACCCCCTTTTCCATTCTACTTTTAATAAGGGGGGGGTCCGGAATGGTGTGGTATTGACGTGGGCCCCCTTCCTGTTGTGTCAACTTCTGTACCATTTTTTCCCTTGCCATATGTTCTCCACTTGACCACGTGACATGGCCCATATCCTTTGGCCCCTCCTCATCCTTCGACATCTGTCCCGCTCCCTTCAATGTCAGCCCTTCATAAATAATGTGTCCCCCATTACCATTATATCCCGTCACCCTCACTCCTTATTCTTGCCATGTGTCTTGTCCCTGTTGTTTCCATGATCACTCCCTTTCCCCTTCCACGCCAAGCCTACCAAATGCTCCTTGCCTACCCTTCATTCGTATACCTACATGAGCCCTATTCTTCGTACCAGCCTCCAAACCTTATCCATTAGACCGTTTAGTTGATCCAAGTGGCACCATGAGAAGACCTCCACGTCCCAAAGGGTAGAGTTGGCCAGGACTGCTCCCAATCCTAACAAATCATTTATTGAAGTTGTTGGAGGTGGTTAGACATTGTCTCCGCCATAAATGGAAAGTCTGAAAAAGGATTAAAATCATGTCGATTAATTTGCAGGAATGTCAGGGGTCTGATTGCGTCTATCATAAGTGCACGATTGTTTAGAGTTTGCATGCGCAGACTGCTAGGAGACATGCAGACTCAATGTTTTTAAAGCAGTGTCTCATTTTCATTGTTGTTGTTTTGTTTTGAGTACATGTCTAGGCATTTTCTCCATTTTGTAATCTATCGATGGTTGAGCTAGGATCTCGATTGTAAAGTTTTAACGAAGCACTAGTTTCTCTGGTTATGTATTGGCACTTGAGACTTCTTTCCTTATGAATGTCAGCCTCTTTGCATCTCTTTGTTTACCCTATGTTAGAACAATTCAGAATTGGAGGATCCAGTCGAGTTGCACTGTTATAGGATGATGTATGTTGGATCACTGTAATAGTTGCATTATTTCTAATCAGTTATGGTATTTTCTCAATGCTGAAAGATTTGGAATTGGAGGATCCATTCAAGTCACCCTTCAGTTCCCCAAAAATATGAACCGAGAGGATCTTGTATTCTAAGTTTTTCTTCCTCAAGCTACTGAAAGGCCTGATTCCCAAGGAAGTCTTGCTCACTCATCCCACCAAGTCTTCCATCTGCTCATTTTACAATCAACTCACTGACGGAAGTTAGATCAAGACCTCTTTTGTTTTTTTTACATACCAGACCTGGTTTCCTGAGTTAGAGCTATATCTTCCTAGGTCTCTACCCATTCGATCACCCCATTAAATTTATTCATGACATAAACTGATGAGTGTTGGGCTCTGCTCCTGTCGCAATCCAGGAGTGACTTCTGACGCTAACATTTCTGGCACTGTTGCTAGGGACAAAGTTGAATATTTTCCCTAGGATTGAACGACAATGATTAACTGATTCTGAAGGTGCATCAGATATCAGAATTATTGAGATTTCTACTTTGCACCTGGCGATTCCACTGACGTGACTCCACTGGGGAACCCATAAGAGACTCCATTGTTTCAGCCGTGGCTTCTAGAGGCAGACACACAAGGTCTACTCCTCAGCTGTCGTTAGAGATAATTGAAGCTGGCCCAGAGATGATTATCAGAAAGGGAAAGTCCTCTGAAGGTGGTACCTCTACTATTAAACTAGGTATTTCTGATGATTTTCATGATTTTATAGAAACTCCAACCCCTTCATTTCATCCTGTTGTATTACCTTCTATTGGAGTTTCTCGTAGTCTAAATTTCGGGAGTGTTCCTGCTGGATTTCCTCCTCCTAGTCTTGAATTAGTAGGAGCAACTCTTGTCACTCC
Organism: Picea sitchensis; assembly: GCA_010110895.2. Lineage (NCBI taxonomy): Eukaryota > Viridiplantae > Streptophyta > Pinopsida > Pinales > Pinaceae > Picea > Picea sitchensis. The sequence continues at coordinate 46,767 of SNQJ01S0038905.1, read as the reverse complement.
CCTCTTCCCTGAGGTGGTACCCTGGTTCAGACCCAACCCCTCTGAATATTCTCCTACCCTAGGTTTTACCACCCCTCCGCCTGTTATTACTGTTGTTGAAGGAAGGGAAATTTTTGTTCCTTTTAGCCTACAAGCTTGTTCTCTAGATTTGTTGCAGTTCCCCTCCCATTCTGTAAGCTCAGCTCCTGTCTTTCTGCTTCAAACCTCATCTCCTTCTGGTTCCCGTACACCTGTTGTTCCTATGTCTGGTGCTAATCCCCCTCTAAATAGAATGGATGCCATAGTAGCTGTCAAATATGCTCCCTTAATCCTATCTCAACCTATGAATCCTCTCCCTACCGGATATTACTTGAAATATATGCCCAAGTTCACTGGGGAAGAGGACATAACTGCATAAGAACACTTGGCTATTTTCTATAGTTACGTAGATAGCCCGAACATTGAAAATGAAGATTTTTGGATGAGAGTCTTCGTCTAGAGCCTGGATGGTGAGGTGAGAAAATAGTTTAGGAGATTGGGCCCCAGATCTATTGTTGCGATTGAAGCTCTAGATAGTGATTTCCTAAGGCATTGGGGAGATAAAAAAGATTTTATGTATTACATGACAGAGTTCGAGTCCTTGAATAAAATGGGAGGAGAGTCCGTCTCTGACTTCTCCAAAAGATTCAATAAGATGTATAACAAGATCCCTGCTGAGATAAAACCCACAAAAGCCTCTGCCAAAATTTCTTATGCTAGTGCATTCGACCCTGACTTCTGCCTTCTATTGAGAGAAAGAAGAGCTACCTCCCTAGCTCAAATGCAATATACATCCATAGAGGTGGAATATAATGTATCGATATTTGACAGATTGAGAAATAAGACTGATGCAGATAGGATAAAGGGAAGATCTAAAGCCTCAACTTTTGGCCCCTCTGTGCCTCACCCTCAAGTGGATGAATTGACCAAGATAGTGAAGTCTCTGTCCATGGAGATGGAGAAAATGAAGGTGGAGGGGAAGCAAACATACAAAAATCCTCAAAATGCCGAAAACAAAGGAAGCTTCAAGAGGCCAAACAATATTGATCCCCAGACTATGCAAAGAGACCAAAGAGGAAGAGATATAAAAGACTAGAAGATTTAGGCCCCTCCTCAAAATAATTTTGTGGCTAATGAGCAAGAAGGGGAAATAGAAGGGATTGATCCTGAAATCCACTGCTTCAGAGATACTTCTCCTTTTCCTCATCTCACTCAATCAGCATATGAGGAATCTCTCCTGGACAGTCAACTAAATGAACTTAGCAAGGGAGACAAGGCTAGCAACAACCAAAGAAATTATATCCTCAGGTCCAAGAAAAAGATAGGAGCACCTGATGTTCCTAAAAAATTCACTAGAACAAAGAAACCTGCTAATGAATTAGCAGACAACAACAAAGGTAAGAAGTCCCAACCCCTCTCTCCAATGGTCCAGATTCATGTTCCTCAAGTAAGGGAAATCCAAAATCTTACATCTTCTTTTAACTTTGAGCATGAAATTCAAAAAATTATAATCCCTGTGCCCCTCTCCGAACTAATCAAACATGAAGTGTTCAAAAAATGCCTCTTCGAGCTATTACAGTTTGAAGCCTCATGCCTTCCCACAGACTCAATCAATTTGCAAGATGAAAATCCTGCAGTTATCTTAGGTCCTATGATAGAAGACATGAATGATTCATCCCCTCCCTTCTACACATCCTTGAACATACATGACAAGGTACTGCACAACTGTTTGACAGATTTAGGGGCTTTCCACAACCTCATGCCCAAAACTGTCATGGAATAATTAGGACTAGAAGTCACCAGAGCCTATCACAACTTCTATTCCTTTGACTCCAGGAAAGTTCAATGTCTAGGAGTCATCAAAGACCTGGTTGTGACCTTGTTTCAGTTACCCATGAAAAGTGTGGTCATGGACATTGTAGTGGCTGATGTTCCCCCCAAGTTTGGTATGTTGTTATCAAGATATTGGATAAAAGGACTGGGGGGAACCCTACAGATGGACGTAACCTATGCTACTATTCCAGTGTTTGGAGGAGAACATAGGAGACTATACAAAGAAGCCCAACTGGCCTACATAATCAGTGATGAAGCCAATCCTACCAACCATCCTATCTTTTCCCTTGACACTAATTTAGGTTCTAGTTTACTACAACTCACTAATGCTCCTGAGCCTCTTCTAAAACTCAAAAAGCAGCCCACCACTTCTCATAAAAAATTTCCCCCCATCACCTCCATCTGTAAAATGTTTTTTGATGGAGCCTCTTCCAGGGAAGGCACTGGTTCCAGAGTATTTTTTGTGTCACCTACTCAGGAAACTATATCTTTGTCAGCTATAGTTTGAAACAACCAACAATATGGCAGGATATGAATCTCATGTTCTAGGTTTGAGTGCTGCAAAGGAAATGGGACTTCAAGAGGTAGAAGTGTTCGAAGATGCATAATTGATAGTCCAGTAGATCAGAAATGCTTATCAGGCCAAGCATCCTCAACTCAGGAGTTACAAAAATGAGGTATGGGAGCTAATCGACAGTTTCTTCTCAGCATTTAACATTTCTTTCGTTCCAAGAGAGAAGCACACAGTGGCAGATTCCTTGGCTACATCAGAAAGCAATTTCAAAGTGCCATTGCCACCAAAATTCAGATATGATGTAGATGTAAAATACAGGCCCTCCATACCTGACAATGTCAAACATTGGAAGGTGTTCAAGGATGATCTTGAGATCAAAAGATTCTTGGAGACTATTGAAGAATTTTCAGCAATGCATATTGACCAGGACTCTGTTTCTGAAGCAAAGCTTGATGATGGTAATTTTCTAAGTAAGATTGCAGAGCGTGACATTGTCCAACTTCCTAACAATCATATTCCAAGGGGACTAGTTCCTTTGGAAAGGATTTTTGATAGAAATGATGTGGCATTAAAAGGGAAAATCCTAGATGATGATGCTGATACAACTCAGTGCAACATTGGAACCGAGAATGAGCCCAATTTTGTTAAATTGTCAAGAAGTCTGACAAAGGAGCAGAGGGCTGAATATGCTAAATTATTGAGGGAGTTTGCTGATGTTTTCACCTATACCTATCAAGATCTCAAAACTTATGACACTTCTGTTATTGAGCATAAAATCCTATTGAAAAAGGAGGTGAAGCCATTTAGGAAGAATTTAAGATAGATCAATCCTATGTTGCTGCCTATCATGGAGAGAGAAGTGAAGAAGATGCTACATTCCCAGATCATCGTGCCATTGAGATATTCAGATTGGGTGGCCAACTTGGTCCCCATAAGGAAGAAGGATGGAGAAATTAGACTTTGTGTGGATTTTAGAAACCTAAACAGGAGCTCACGGAAGGACAAGTACCCCTTACCAAAGATGGAACATATATTGCAGAGGGTAACAGGAGCATCCAGAATTTCCATGATTGATGGTTTCTCTAGCTACAATCAAATCTCTGTTCTTCCCGAGGACAAGGAAAAGACAACATTTATCACTCCATGGGGCACCTTCATGTATGCTAAAATGCCTTTTGTATTGATGAATGCAGGGGAAATGTTTCAGCGTGCCATGGACATAGCTTTCATTGGGGAAAAGGATAAGTTTGTGGTCATATATCTGGACAACATTAGAGTATTTTCCAAATCTGATAAAGAACATTGTTGTCATCTCAGGAAGGTTTTTCTAAAATGCAGGAGTTTTGGCCTTTCATTGAATCCCAAAAAATCTATGTTTGCCATGAAGGAGGGAAACTTACTGGGCCACCTAGTATCAGTAGAAGGAGTCAAAATTGATCCTAGAAAATTTGAAGCAATCCAAGCCTTGTCAATCCCTAGATCCAGGAAGGAAGTCCAATCTTTCCTTGGTAAGATTAATTTTCTAAGGAGGTTTGTTTCTAACTTTGCTGAGGTGGTAAAACTTATAACAACCATGTTGAGAAAGGAAAATGAAGTGACGTGGACCTCTGAATCTCAAAATTCCTTTGAGTAGATAAATAAAGCCTTGACTAAAGCTCCTGTTCTTATCAGTCTTGATTACTCAAAGGATTTCCTTATTTTCTCTTTTGCCTCATCTGACACAGTGGTTGTTGCTTTATTACAGACAAATGAAGCCGAACTAGAGCAACTTATTACCTATTTTAGCAGAACACTAAGGGATGCCAAGGTCAGGTACGACATTATGGAGAAGTAGGCCTATGCCCTGGTAAAGGCTCTCAAAGCATTTAGAACCTATGTCTTGTAGTCAAAAATCATTTCCTATGTCCCCTCGGCTGCTGTTAAGGACATTCTTATCCAACCTGATATAGATGGGAGGAGGATTAAATGGATGGCCAAGATCCTTGAGTTTTTTTTGGAAATAAGGCCTACCAAATTAATCAAAGGTCAAGGTTTAGCCAAGCTATTGTCTCAAGCAAATTGCAAAGATTTGGGGGTAAGTTTCATCAATGAATGCTAAGAAAATCAACAGGATCAGTTGTCTGATGTAGACACTCAAGAAGGACCCCCATTGGCTCTATGTCCTTGGTACAAGGATGTCATATATTTTTTGCAAGAGTTGCGGCCTCCCGATGGCCAACAAAGAAACAAGGCAAGAGATTTGAAGCTCAAAGCAGTCAAATACTGCCTTGTCGTTCAAGTTTTATATTGGAAATACCCCCTGGGGGTGATTTTAAAATGTATGAATCCACAAGAGGCTGAAAGGATCATTGTTGAATTTCACAATAGCCTATGTGGAGGGCATCATTTCTGGAAGACCACAACCTAAAAAATCCTCAGGGATAGGTACTATTGGCCCACCTTATTCCCTGATGTTTGTAGAAAGGTCAGAGCCTACATCAAATGCCAAAGATTCTCAGGAAAACGATAGCTTAAATATATGCCCTTAAGACCTGTAGTTGTTTTGGGACCTTTCCAACAGTGGGGCCTAGATTTCTTTGGAGAAATCCACCCTGCTTCCAGTGGGAAACACAGATGGATCCTGACTACCAAGGATTTCTTTACTAAGTGGATAGAAGCTATCCCCACTAGGAGTGCTTACCACAATATAATCATTGGATTCCTAGAAGACCTCATCACAAGATTCGGCTCCCTAAGAAAGATTGTTACTGTTAATCCAACCTCTTTCAAGGCTGAACCATTAGCCAAATTATGTGAGAAATTCGGGATCAAACTGATTCATTCCACCCCATACTATCCCCAGGGAAATGGTTTAGCAGAGTCCTCCAACAAAAGCCTAATAAGGATCATCAAAAAACTGTTGGAGGACAACAAAAAGCCCTAGGATTCAAAGTTGAAAATCGCTCTATGGGTCGATCGAGTGACCACAAAGAGATCTATAGGAATCTCCCCTTTCCAATTAGTCCATGGAGCAGAAGTTGTTTTTCCTTCTCGGCTAGCCATTCCAGTAGCAAAATTCCTCCAGGATTATCAGGAGGAGCCTGATGATATGATCAGAAGAATTCATCAACTGGTAGAGGTCCAGCAGGCCAGAGAGTAGGTGATGAATAGAATTCAATACCATCAACAGAAGATCAAGCAGGTTTTTGATAAGAAGGTGTTGGCAGCCAATTCAATTTTTTCAATTGTCATATAAGCTGCCTACACCTTTTGTCTCCTGAACGTCAAGTCATCGTCACATTGTGCAAGAAGACATTATTTTTATTTCATGCGACAATTRCAATTTGGTTTCGATTCAGTTTTCACGACTGAAAGCGTGAAAACTTCTCCATCTTTTTGGACTGTCATGATTTTCTCAAAGGCACTTACCTCTGGTTTGCTATTAAGTGGCTGGAATAATTTTCAAACTATGTCCATTTACCTACTTTCGCTCTGATTGCACAACTTGGTTTTATTTATTTAATTGATGAGGCATTGAGCATGATAATCTATGAATCATACTTGATTATATAGGGGTCATGGTTAATCTCGTTTCTATATGATATGATCCTGACTATTACAAGCTCTTGGCTTATCGATTTTATGAAATCTCTTGAAACAATGTTTTATAAACTTTGATTATATATTATGTGACAAACGCATGGTCACTATATGAGTTTCGATTTCATGTTGAATGGCAATGGTTTGAAGTTATGAAATCGCGCATTGGTTGAACTTTTGGTTTTGATTTAATGTTTTGAATTATTACAATGGCACGAATTAACTTTGGGTTTGATTCTATATTGATTGAGTTTGATTTAAAACGATACAATGGTGCCTTGGTATCACTATCCACCGTTTAAATATTTGTGTTGGCCGATTAATGTGTTTTAAACGTTATGATTATTGATGGAACAACGCTGTACTCAACCATTAATGTTCTGCATGGCGGTGATAATCCCACTACCTTCGTATGCATACATTGATTCTTTCCCTTTTGCACGCTTGCAGCTGTTAGCCATAACGATTTATGCCCCTGTGCATTGTATTGTTCAATTCAAACCCTACTATGCACACAAGCCATGGCTCCAGTCGTAAGGGCCGAGCCCAACGGTTGCCAAGCATTTCTGATGTTCGATGGCACTTATAGCGACCTGGAGGAATTCAGATGGCTCCCGTTCATACGAAGATTCGATGGTTATAAACCTAGCGTGGCTTGGCAATTTGCATTAACCTTCGATGGTTATCGAGCCAAGGTTGGGGATGTGCAACTGGAAATTGATGAGCAATTTCTTAGTTTGGCTACCAGTCTGCCTGCTACTGGATAGAAGTGGTCGAAAAATTGCAAAGTGAAAGATGTCCCGTGGAGATTGTTCTTCCGATCTCGGATGGTGAACTCCTGTGACAAAGGATTGCTCGCAAATATGCTAAAGCAACGTTGGCATGACCTACTAATGATAACCAAGCAATTCATTACTTGCGAGGGTAGGTATGGGTTTGTTTTCTTGTTTCACCTTCGTCTATTGATGGTTTTTATAGGCTATGAGCTTAATATGCCTCACTACCTGCATAGGAGTCTGTTTAAGAGGGCTAAAAGGTATAAACGCAACCAGGCCGATACCAGCCTTTTCCATTTTGGGTTAATTAAAATGCTTATGGTTTATGAGTTGGGGTTACGCCCTGACTGTTGGAGTGATTTCCTGAGTCGGAATAGCTTTGAGGACTCAATTCCATCACTGGTTGATAAACCTGTGGTGAGCGAAAGTAAGCCTCTACCCCCTGTGCCTTACAGCGTTCTGCTACCCAAATATCTACCCGACTCACCTATGAACTTGCCCATGTCTGTGACCAAACAGGTCGAAATTGCTAAACCCGTAGCCAAAAATCCTAAAGCTAAAGATGGTGCGAATTCTAAAGGCAAGAAAAACGCTCGATTAATCTCTCGCATGGCAAGAAATAAACCCAAAATTCTTGTTAATCCTGAGCCTATCATGGTCAGTGAAGATTCTGACTCGGAGGTTGAACGTTTCCTGGCAAATGAGTATCCCTGCTCAGAAGTTCTGTGTGACAAACCTTCATACGACTTTGTCAAAAACATTTTGAATTGTTAATATTCCAGATGATGCGGTTAGCAATTATGGTTAACTGTTGTGATTTTATGACTATTGACCAATTCGAGTACCATTATGTTAAGGTGTAACCAAGTTGCGAATCGATGTGGGTCATAACTGTTGTAT
>SNQJ01S0038904.1:114834-131688 GCA_010110895.2 Picea sitchensis | reverse complement strand
AGGGGACATATATATTACAATATATTACAATATTACAATGTAAAAGTAATGCCATATTACAATGTAATATGGCATTACCATATTACATTGTAATATAGCATACCATATTACAATGTAATATGGTAATACCATATTTCATGTAATTTGTTTTTTTTAAACCTACAGTAATCGTCGCAATATCGACAGACTTTCGTCGGAAATTTTTTACCATAACCGTTGCTATAGCGATGCATTTTCGTCGCACTGTTCCACGAAGTTTCATCGCATATACAACAAGTCCATCGTAAATATTGTTTTGAGAAATAACACTTGTCGATATTGCCACGAAATTTCATCGCAAGTTGCTATGAAATTTCGTCGCACATTCAGCAGATGTGTCACAAGTTATTGGCTTGGCACATTTCTTCGTTGGTATTGCGACAAAATTGCATTTTAATTGCGACGATGAAGAAGGTTAACCAATATTGAAGTTGTTGACATGTGGCTAGCTAATTTCATCGATGTTTCCACGCACACCTGGATCATGGATATAGCGATGAAATTATTACGACGAAAAAAAATCTCAGCGTTCGTGGAAATTGCGACGGATAAGTGTGGCAATATCAACGAACAAACATTGAAAATTTGGTCATATGTACTAGTGTCGGGATGTCCAGCTCTTTCTAGGGCTCCAGTGCTTCTGGTAAGGAAATATAAATGATGGAAACTCTTTGGATTCTCATTTGTAAACAATTCTCCCTCAACTTCCATTATTATCATTCCCACAGGCATCAATTGTAGACAATAGAAGAAGTTATTGTAGAATCCATTCCTACATAAAAACATGTTGACATACAACATGAAAGAAAACGCCTTTAGAGGTATGAGTTGCTTGATTCATTTCAATAGTTCAATGATGGATGTATTGGTACACATCAAGATTCTATGAGTTACATAGCACTTCACAATAATGATATATGATTTGGTTCTTGTATACTTGATTATGGATACTTGTGTTCATATTTATATTCCTTTCGGGGGACCCTATGGTGTCTTGGTGGAAGTACTTGTTTTGATTGTGTAAGGGGGATTGCATTTGCACATGGATCTTATGATATTGGTAGTGTATCCATGTTATTTTGGCACATATTGCATCAGATTACAATCAAGTTGTACATGACAGGGGCATGAAAAGAACAAATTAAAAATTATTGATGATACAATCCATAATGTGATCTTGTTTTTGGCTATATATTGGATCACCCAAGAAAAGTTTAAATCACAAATTAGCTCAATTACCCACTTTGTAATTTGAAAGAAATTGACCAAAATATTTGTTGTAGTCACATGACTTTTGTTGCAGAATCACCTGTAGTAGATGTTTTTTTTATATCTTGGAATTTGTGAATTGGGTGCTCATGAATTTTTCATGGGGTGAAGCAATAAATTATAACATGTATTCTTGCAATTGTTTTTCAAAAACCCATATTACAGTTTGTGAGAAATTCATTCTTTATAAGGATTTCTACGGAGTTAGGCTTGCAACAGTTTGTTATAGAGTCATACATATAGAAGCTTGATGTAAAATCCCTATAGTATCTTGCTACAGAATATCGATTGTTGTAGAACCTCCTAAAGACGATGTTTTTGAAGGCATATTTTCCACATATCACCCTTCAAACAACACAAGACCTCTACAATTATCTAGGTGACTATGGTTTAAGAAATTATTAGATGAATCAATCATTTTTTTTCATTATTGGCTAAAAAAATGATAATATGAGTCTCAAGGATGATTCACCAATATGAAATACATCATTAGAGGAGTGGGTAAACTTTCGTTTGAAGTGATTTCAGGATATTATTGGGCATTCAAGGTAAATTGAAAAGTGTTGATAGCAGATTTGGTAGGTATGCATTGGAGAGAGGGAACCACCATTCAATATATCTCCTTACAACTTGGTTGACNAGTGGGTAAACTTTCGTTTGAAGTGATTTCAGGATATTATTGGGCATTCAAGGTAAATTGAAAAGTGTTGATAGCAGATTTGGTAGGTATGCATTGGAGAGAGGGAACCACCATTCAATATATCTCCTTACAACTTGGTTGACACAAAGGTACATGGTTGCATGAGGACATGCAACATATTCTGTTTGGGGGAGATGGCGAGTCACAAAATACCATCTTTTGACATCCTATTTTCCTTATTTTTAATTCCTTTCTATTTACCTGTAATCTTATATTAGGCCATTTTTATGCTCATATGCAGGATCTAGGCTCAAAGTATTTTCCATTATATTTCTTAGTATTTCATTGAATTATGATTAACATTAAGGAGAAGTAGTGTATCATGTATTTACTTTTGAAATAATGGCTCATGTGTGAATAAGTTGTTATAGGAATGGGTTCACAAGATATAGGGTTAAAGAAAATTCAAATTAATGGTGCATAGCATTTGTAAATCCATGTGTTGAATATTTAACAAGCCACAGAGGAGGGAATCGAGCACCACCAATCATGTAGCCACTTGGAGAAGAAAACAAAGCATATATTTCACTGTTTTAGTTATTGGAAGGCATATTTCTATGTTCCCATGCGTGCATATCCATTTTTGTTATATATTTAAAGATATCCCATGTATATATCATGGATCTAGGGAGCCCAACACCATTCTTAACTATTTTAAACATATTTTGAGCAAGTTATTGTAACCCACATTACTTATTTCGAATTGGAAAATTAGTGGCATTCCAAAATATGTCGAGAGTTAGCATGAATCTTGGAACTAATTAGGAGTTATTGTAATCACTTGAGAATATCTTGTCCTCAAGTGTATCTATATTTATATATATTTTTAACCACTTGAGAATATCCTCAAGTGGATCTATGTTTAGATATTTGTTGTAACCGTTTGAGAATATATTATCCTCAAGTGGATCTATATTTAGATATTTGTTTCAATCAAGCTCATGTATAAAAGAGAGTTTCATCTCCATTCCAATGGGAGGACTCTTAGAGCACAAGTCCAAGATCTAGCTCCAATACTAGTTTTCATAGTTTCTTGATGGTGTGTGATTTGGTTTGAGTTATGTTGTTGTAGTTTTAATTCAGTGCCTTCTTCTAGAAGGAGGAGCTCACTCCATTAGAGCAAAGCATTGCACATTTTGGTAATATTTCATTTTCTGAGTGTGTTTACTTATTTATGCATCTTGATTTCCTTTACAGTTAATTCCTTTTTATTAATTCATGGTTTATGCAAGTGTGTTTTAATTTTCTACAATGGCATTTTCAATTTGTAGATTAGTTTTTATCAAAGTTGCCAACAACAAGATTTGTGATCTATAGAAAAATGGATTACCTAACTCATGCAAGGATATTTCCTGGTGACAAGAGGGTTCCCATAAACATGATCAAGTGTTCAAGTATATTGATCATTTCCAAGAGTGATTGGGCTTTGGATTTTTGAAGTGTGGTGATTTAATTTCCTTTTTTTTTTTAGTAGAAGCATATTAGACAAACTAATGAAAGTTAATAATTTGTATCCTACACATAAAGTGCATGGCATCTCAAAATTTTATAAACTCTTTATTGATGATTAAATGAAATGGGATTTAGGCCTACAAATATGGTATATAAATTGAATTTCACTTTGTTAGTCGATCCACTATTACCATGATGACATTCTTTCCTTCATATTTGGTAAACTTGTAATAAAATATATTGAAACTTATTCCCAATGTTGACTTCGTATAGTTGATATTTGTAGGAAACCTGACGTCTTGATTGTCTCTCCCTTATTCTATTAGCATACCACACATTCAATCATAAATGTTTGAACGTCAGTTTTAATACCTTCCTAGAAGAAATACTTCTTGATCTCATGGTAATTTTTCAAGAAACCTAAATGTCCTCCTATAGGAGAAGTGTGCAATTACTAAAGGACCTTCTATTTCAGTTCAGAATTGTTACATAAATATAGGTGATCATGATACCATATCAAATCATTCTTTCACACAAATTTATCTAATGCATTGGGGTCCTCTTGTAGTTATTGAATGATCTTGGATACCTCTTGATATTGCTTACCTTCTGTCCTTGCTTCTTCCACCCAATCAGATTTTGAAATATAAATAACACATAGTAAATTGTTTGTTTCTTATTCTTTCCTTGAAAGTGCATCTGCCACTAAATTATGTTTTCATTTTCTGTAGACAATTTCAAAGTCATATCCTAACATCTTTGTAACCCATTTTTGTTTCTTTTTTGAGGATAATTGTTGCTCCAAGAAGTACTTCAAACTATCATGATATGTTTTTCCTTTGAAGTGTATTCCTACTAGGTAAGGGCACCATTTCTAAATTGCATGTAGTATGGCCAACATTTATTTTTCATAAATGGGTTTGAGTAAGTTTTTTCCCTTTAAATAGGCTACTTTCAAAGGCAAGGGGCCTTCCTCCTTGCATTAAAATTGTCCCAATGCCATGGCCTAAGCCATTAGAATCCACCATAAAGGTTTTTGTGAAGTCAGGTTTGGCCAAGACAAGAGTCATACACATAGCCTCCTTAAGTTTTTCAAAATATTTGGTTTCTTCTTGAGTCCAAAAAAATGCTTCCTTATTTAATAATGCAGTTAGAGGTGATGCTATTTGACCATATTTCTTGACAAACTAGTAGTAATAGCCTGTCAATCCTAAGAATCCTCTATACTTCTTCAAGGTTTTTGGATTTGGTAATTCCCTCATAGCTTTAATTTTAATAGGGTCCACTTTGACACCTTCATGAGTTACAATATGACCAAATATTCTACTTATTGAACCCAAAAGGCACACTTGGAAGGATTTGCATAAAGTTGTTGATCTTGAAATAGTTGTAATACTCTGTCAGCATGTCGTACATGATTTTACCAAGATTCACTATAGATTGGTATGTCATCAAGCTTTGAAATGTTGAAGGTGCATTAGTAAGTCCAAATAGCATAACCAAAAACTCATAATGGTCTTGAAGTGTTCTAAAGGATATTTTGGGAATATCTTCCTACCTCATTCAGATTTGATGTTATCTTAAATGAAGATCCAACTTAGTAAAATAATTTCTCCATGCAATTAATCTAATAATTTTTGAATGAAAAGAATAGGAAACTTATATTTGATAGTTATTTTGTTGAGATGTCTATAATCTGGACACATACACCATGAACCATTCTTTTTCATAACCATCACTACTGGTGAAGAGAAAGAACTTTGGCTAGGTTGAATGATGTTGACCTATAACATTTTTTGGATCATATGCTCAATCTCACTCTTCTGTGCATATGGATACTTGTAAGGCCTAATGTTAGGTGGTAAAATTCTTGGTTTTAAATGAATAACATGGTCATGATCTCGAGCAGGTGGAAGACATTTAGTTGATGCAAGAGCATCATCAGCAGGCGCGAGTGGAGGAAAACTGGATATACACCAATGCACATTTTGAAGGATTTTGAATTTCAAAGGATGGCACATTAATGTAGTATCTGAAAATATATATTTTCTTTTAATGTCTTGGGATTGTAACGTAGATCTTGAGAGTTTTCTCTCATCTGTCAGTTGTGAACAATTAATGTAATGAATGTAAAGTAGATATAGATTTTAATTCGATAAGATAGATTAGAGTTGTATGAGGGAAAACTCAAGAAGACTCCCTCGTAGATGTATTGTATTATCATTCTCATTGCAAGAGAGCAAGTAAAAAAAAGAGAGCATAGGAGAGTAGAGAAGAACAGAGACTGTATAAGTTGTATGAGAAGATAGTTGCTGCTATTGAACCATGTACATAAGCACTTGAATTAATATAAGAATGCTTTGATCCAATTTCACGGTGTATTATGAATGTTGTGTGTATATATTGAATGGTATGTTTACAACTTGCTTATATTCTCTGTTATGCATTTGTTTCAATGCCATGTGTATGTGATCTCATATTGAATGTATGAAGTCTGTGAGAAGAGTATAAGTTTCAATTGTTTCTCTACCTGATAATTCCGACAAGGAGTGCAGTGAAGGTCCACAAGGAGTGTGTCGACAAGATTCTGAGTTTTATCTCAAAAAGCTCAGGAGAGATAACGTTAACTTATACTAGTATAAGTGAAAGTATAACACAGAGTTGTGCAAGGTGTGTGCAGGCTGAGGAGAGTCTTAGAATTTTCCAACCCAAGTGAGTGGTTGAAGAACTTTTGTCACAAGGAGTGTGTGAAGTTGGAGTGTCGAATAACCAGAGGTTATTGTGGAAGCCACAAGGAGTGTGTGCAGGATTCCTTAGAATCCTTGAATTTGCAACAAGAATCCAAGCTCATGAAGGATAGAGACTTGGAGAAGTTCATAGAAAAGACGAGTGTTGAAGTCACCTCATGGAACCAAGTTTAGAAGGGTTGACGCCAAGTTATTTGGCCAGGAGATACTAAGAGTCTCGAAGGATGGTGGAAATTCCCGAAGGGAGAAACGTCAATTTCCGTGGACCGTTGGATCTAGTAGATATGCGAGAAGGATAAGGGAGAGAGTGTTTCAACACTCGCAAGATCAGGAGGGATAGTATCCATAGATCTCAAGGGGATATCTATCCACTGATCCCTTCCGTGGGAAGGAGAAATTGAAAATTTGGGAGTCAGAGGTTTGAAGGAGAGAGCCATATTCCAGACTCGTGAAACATGAAGTCCGAACTCGCGGAGAGTAGATCTAGACCATTGGGTCACGGGAGATAGTGGACTATCGATCTAGCATGAGTAGAACTTGGGGTTTGAGGTTCGAAAGAAAGGAGGTGAGCTAGCTTTCGGTATTTTCGAAGTAAGAATTCCCAAATTAATTGGGGAGTTGGGCTCCAAGTCATAGTTGGAGGTCACATCGTTGGAGGATAAAGGGACGAGCTAGAGTTCGCTAAGCTCTAATTCAGAGTTCAAAAATTGGAAGAGTCAGGGAGACTCGCAACAGAACACCTGAGGTCTAGAAGTTGCAAAGAGCCTTTTCGTTAGGCTCGTGGTCACAACCAGTGGTCACGTGGAGATGAAACTTACTCCTAGTGCTTATTTTCGTGGGTGTAGTCTCGTAAGAAGGACCCGTGCATTTGTTTTCATGGGGGTTCCAACAAGGACCTGGAGAGATGCTTCAGCTCAGGAATAGAGGAAGATCCATAGACTGGGAGGTCAACAGACCCTGCTGAGGTAGGGGCTCTACATCAGGTGGTATCAGAGTTGAAAAATATTTTTTTCTTGAAGAAAGAGAAGACAGAGGACAGTTGTGGTTTTAATTCTATGTGGTGGAATTTGAAACAATGTCGCCAAGGAGACATCTAGAAATAATTTTACCCGATCCAGCCGTGGAAAGGGAAATGAGAGAACTTCATTCTTGACTAGATTCTATGGAGACAGCACAGAGACGAACACCTGATACTAGAGATATCAGTTAGGCAGAAAGAGAGAATGAAGAAGGAGCAGAAGAAGAAGAAGAAGCTGTAGCTGAAGATGATGCAGAAGAACCTCTATTTAAAGCTATTGCAAGAATAGGGGTCAGAGCAAAGTTGGACATCTTTATGTATGAAGGAAAATTGGACGTTGAGGAGCTGCTAGATTGGTTTAGATCTCTAGATAAATACTTCGACTATGAGGATGTTGAAGAAGATAAGAAAGTTAAGCACGTTGTCACAAGACTGAAAGGACATGCAACACTGTGGTGGGATGAATTGCAGGCTAACAGGCATTGCAAAGGAAAACAAAGAATTAAGAGATGGGATAGAATGGTAGCCAAGATGAAAGCCAAATTCATACCCAGTGATTATCAAATCAATCTGTTTCGAAGAATGAAAAATTTGAGACAGAAAGGGATGACAGTGAAGGAATACATTGAGGAATTCTACAAAATTAACATCAGAGCTGGTCATCGTGAGAGTGATGATGAAAAGGTCGCCAAATATATGAATGGCCTAAGATATGAGATTCAGGATGAGATGAGCATGGTGAAAATAAAAAATGTGGAAGATTCTTATCAGGTTTCTCTAAAGCAGAAGATAAATTGGCCTGAAAGTAAGGTCAAAGGGGCAAAGGTAGAAGTTAGATCAGAGGCAAAGAAATTGCCCAAGATAGAGTACAAAAGCCCAAGGATGAAGAAAAGAATCCTCATAACCACCCAAAAATGGGAGGAAGTTCACAAGGAAGACAATATGTCGATAGGAACACTTTTCCCCGAGCAAGAGGAAGAGGAAGAGGCAGAGGAGGTGAAGTAAAGTGTTTTGTCTATGGGAAGATATGACACAAATCTTGGGAATGTCCCAATAGAAAGAGAGATGGAGGAGGTGAAGCTCACATTTCTAAAGAACAAAGGTGAAATGTTGAGGAAAAATATGCGAAAGGTGGAAGATCCTTGATGATGAGGAAGATTCTCTTGAAGCTAGAGAAAGAGATGGAAAATCTAGTCCAAAGGAACAATTTGTTTAAGACTAGTTGCAAAACCAAAGATGGATATGCAAGGTGATAATTGACAGTGGAAGCACAGATAACTTAGTATCCATAGAAATGGTGGAGAATTTGGAATTGGAGACAGTTGCACATCCAAGTCCATATAAAGTTTTGTGGTTACAAAAAGGACATCAGGTAACATTCACTAAACAATGTTTAGTTGAAATTTAGATAGGGGGTTATAGAGATGAGATTTTATGTGACGTAATTCCCATGGATGTCTATCATATTTTGTTGGGGAGGTCATGGAAACATGACAGAAATTTTATTCATGATGGAAGAAAGAACAGTTACACTTTGGAGAAGAATGGTAGCATGCATATGTTGCTGCCAATTGAAGACAAGAAGGAGAAAGAATAAGCAAGAAATACTATACTTCTCATGAGTGGGAAGTAACTTATGGATGAAGTCAATAAATATCAAGCAATGCAGTTTGATGTGGTTAGAAAACCTAGATTCATCTTGACCAGTACCTAAATAAATGATCTACCTGAGGAAATTCAGGAAATGCTGGAGAATTTCGTTGATATAGTGGTGGATGATTTACTTTGTTCATTTCTGCCCATAAGGAGTATAATCCACCACCTTGAACTTATACCAGGAGAGATTTTTCCAAACAAAGAAACATACAGATTGACACTGCAGGAGAATGAAGAAGTCAAGAAGCAAGTCCAGGATTTGATGGAATAAGGTTGATCAGAGAAATCTTGAGTCCATGCGTTGTACCAACAGTGTTGAGTTCGAAAAAGGATGGTGGATGGAAAATGTGTACAAAATCGAGGGATATAAACAAAATCACCATCAGGTATAGATTTCCTTTATCGAGAATGGATGACTTGATGGATTGCTTGAGTGGGGCCAAGTTGTTTTTCAAAAATTGATTTGAAAAGAGGATATCATCATATTAGAATGAGGGAAGGTGATGAATGGAAGACAACATTCAAGATGAATGAAGTGTTGTATGAATGGCTTGTCATTCCATTTGGCTTGACAAATGCACCAAGTAATTTCATGATATTGATGAACGAAGTCTTGAAAGATTTCATTGGAAAGTTTGTAATTGTATATCTTGATGATATATTGATCTTCAGTAAGACTGAGGAAGAGCATTCGAGGCATTTAACTTCAGTAATGAGGAGGTTGTAGCAAGAGAAGTTGCTGATAAATCAGAAGAAGTTGTCTTTCATGAAGACAAAGCTTATTTATTTAGGTTTTGTGATCTCTTCGAATGAATTGAAGATAGACCCGGAGAAGGTAAGAGAAATCAAAGAATGGTTGTCGCCAAGGAATATCTTTGAATTCAGAAGATTCCATGGACTAGCCAGTTTTTACAGGAAATTCATCAAAACTTTTAGTGGAATTTGTGCACCAATGATGGACACAGTCAAGAAAAGACAAATCTTTTCATTGGACAGGGGAAGCGGATAAAATTTTCAAGTTGTTGAAAGAGAAGATAACTGAACAACCAGTTCTGGTTCAGCTAGATTTCAGTAAGACATTTCAAGTGAGATGTGACGCAAGTGGATTTGTGATTGGAGCAGTATTAATTCAAGACAATAGACCAGTTGCATACTTCAGTGAGAAACTGAATGAGGCCAAGAATAATTACTCCACTTATGATAAATAATTTTATGCATTCATACAAGCACTGAAGAAATGGAGGAACTACCTAGTTCCAAAAGAGTTCGTTTTGTATAGCGACAATCAAGCCTTACAGTTTATTACCAGACAAGAGAAACTGAACCAGAAACATGCAAAATGGGTTGAGTTCATGCAGAACTTTACTTTTGTTATAAAGCACATTTCTAGAAATGCTAACAAGGTTGTTGATGCATTGAGCAGGAAATGTTTGATTCTACAGGAGTTTCGAGTGAAAACCTTAGGTTTTGACAGCCTTAAGAAAATGTATAAGGATGATTCAGATTTCAAGGATGCTTATGAAGCATGTGATAATATTGTTTTAAGGGACAAGAGTGAATGGATTGAGGATGGATTGTTATTCAAAGGAAATCAGTTGTGTATCCTAAAGATTTCTATGAGAGAAAACCTTTTGAAGGAAAAACATAGTGGGGGATTGGCTGGACATTTCAGCCATGACAAAAAATTTGCACAACTAAACAGTTTGTATTATTGGCCAGGAATGAGGATAGATGTGCAGAAATTTGTCAACAGATGTAGAATCTTCCATCACACAAAGGGGAAAAGACATAATACTAGGTTATATCAACCATTTCCAATACCAGAGAGGTCATGGGATGCGATAATCATGGATTTTGTGTTAGGACTGCCAAGGACACATAGAGGTTGTGATTCCATATTTGTGGTAGTCGATAGATTTTACAAAATGGAACATTTCATTCCGTGTCAGAAAACCAGTGATGCAACACACATTGCAAATCTGTTTTTTAAAGAAGTTGTTCGACTTCATGGGTTACCTAAGAGTATTGTTTCAGATAGAGATACCAAATTTGTTGGTCATTTATGGAGGACACTATGGAAGAAGCTAGGGATGAATTTATCTTTTAGCTCAACATATAACCCTCGGATGGATGGATAGACTGAGGTAGTAAATAGAAATTTTTGGGGACTTATTGAGGATTTTAGTAACAAAACATCACAGTCAGTGGGATCAGATTCTGCCACAAGCGGAATTTTCATATAATGACTCACCTAATAGGAGTACATGACAGAGCCTATTTTAGATAATGTATGGGATGCAGCCGAGAGGAGTATATGAGTTGATGGACTTAGAGAAGAGTGAGTTTAGGAGTGTTGGAGTGAAATATTTTGTAGCAGAGATGCAGGAGATCCACAGTAAGATTAAAGAGTGGTTGCAGAGTTCCAACTAGGAATACAAGTGCATAGCATATCAACATAGAAGAGAGATTCAATTCGAAGTGGGAGATTTAGTCTTAGCACATCTCAGAAAAGAAAGGTTCCCAAGGGGAACATATAATAAGCTGAAAATGAAAAAGATAGGACCATGTAAGATTTTACAAAAAATTGAGGCAAATGCTTATGAGATAGAATTGTTAGATGATGTGGGCATATCACCCATATTCAACGTAGCATATCTATATCCTTATAGAGCAGATGGAACAAAGAATCAGAAGGAAATTCAGTGGGTCAAACAGATGCCTGTAGCTGGAAATCTGCAGATGGAAAATATCATTGACAAAAGAGTTAGCAAGAAGACCTGAAGGAAAACATATCTTGAATATTTGGTAAAGTGGAAAGGACACCCGATTGAAGATGCAAGTTGGGAAAGTGAAGAAGATATCCAGAAACATGGACAGACGGTGTAGGATCTCATGGACATGAGTCCATTAATGTTTCATCCAGAGGAGTATGATGCAGGAGCATCGTCAGCAGGTGTGGGTGGAGGACAGCTGGATATACACTAGCGCACATTTTGAATGATTTTGAATTTCAAAGGATGGCACATTAATGTAATATCTGAAAAGATATATTTGCTTTTAATGTCTTGGGATCGTAACATAGATCTTGATCATTTTCTCTCATCTGTCGGTCGTGAACATTAATGTAATGAATGTAAAGTAGATAGAGCTTTTAATTCGATAAGATAGCTTAGATTTGTAGGAGGGAAAACTCAAGAAGACTCCCTCGTAGATGTATTGTATTATCATTCTCATTGCAAGAGAGAAAGAAAAAAAGAGAGAGCATAGGAGAGTAGAGAAGAACATAGACTGTATAAGTTGTATGAGCAGATAGTTGTTGATATTGAACCATGTACAAAAGCACTTTAATTAATATAAGAATGCTTTGATCCAATTTCATGGTGTATTATGAATGCTGTGTGTATCTATTGAATGGTATGTTTACAACTTTCTTATATTCTCTGTTATGCATTTGTTTCAATGCCATGTGTATGTGATCTCATGTTGAATGTATGAATTCCATGAGAAGAGTATAAGTTTCAATTGTTTCTCTACCTAATAATTCCTACAAGGAGTGCAGTGAAGGTTCACAAGGAGTGCGTCGACAATATTCTGAGTTTTATCTTAGAAATATTAGGAGAGATAACGTTAACTTATACCAGTAGAAGTGCAAGTATAGCACAGAGTCGTGCAAGGTGTGCGCAAGATAAGGAGAGTCTTAGAATTTTCCAACCCGAGTGAGTGGTTGAATAAATTTTGCCGCAAGGAGTGTGTGAAGTTGGAGTGTTGAATAACCATAGGTTATTGTGGAAGCCGCAAGGAGTGAACACAGGATTCCTTAGAATCCTTGAATTTGCAGTGATAATCTAAGCTCAGGAAGGATAGAGACTTGGATAAGTTCAGATAAAAGATGAGGGTTGAAGTCACCTCGTGGAACCAATCTCAGAAGGGTTGACACTGAGTTATTTGGCCAGGAGACACTGAGAGTCTCGACGGACGGTGGAAATTCCTGAAGGGAGAAATGCCAATTTCTGTGGACCATTGGATCTAGTAGATATGTGGGAAGGATAAGGGCGAGAGTATTTCAACACTCGCAAGATCGGGAGGGATAGTATCCATAGATCTCAAGGGGAGATCTATCCATTAATCCCTTCCGTGGGAAGGAGAAATCGAAAAGTCAGGATTCAGAGGTTCGAAGGAGAGAGCCATATTCCAGACTCGCGAAACACAGAGTACCGATTCGCGGAGAGTAGATCTGGATCATTGGATCATGGGAGATAGTGGACCACTGATCTAGCACGAGTAGAACTCGGGGTTTAGGTTTTGGAAGAAAGGAGGTGAGCTAGCTTTCAGTATTTGCGAAGTGAGAAGTCCTGAAGTAATTGGGGAGTTGGGCTCCAAGTCATAGTTGGAGGTCACATCGTTGGAGAATAAAGGGAGGAGCTAGCGTTCACTAAGCTCTAATTCAGAGTTTGGCAATTGGAAGAGTCAGGGAGACTCGTAGCAGAACACCTGAGGTTTCGAAGTTGGGAAGAACCTTTTGGTTAGGCCCATGGTCACAACTAGTGGTCGTGTGGAGAGGAAACTTACTCCTAGTGCTTATTCACACGTGTGTAGTCTCGTAAGAAGGACCTGTGGAGTTGTTTTCGTGGGGGTTCCAACAAGGACCTGTAGAGTTGTTTCAGCTCAGGAATAGAGGAAGATCCATAGACCAGGAGGTCAGTAGAACCTGCTGAGGTAGGGGCTCTGTGTCATTAGGAATCTCTCCAAATACCTTGGAATTATTTTTGATAATTATTTGGAGATCTACTAGCGAAGAGGATACAAATGTCTGAACATTTACTGAGAAAAAATGTGAAATTACACCATGGTGTGCCTTTTTGAGTAATTGTTTCATGCTATTAGAGATTATCACCTTAGAGGGTTTCACTTGGATAACTCTAATCTCAATTCCCTTTCCTTATAAGGAAAATATCATGAAAATATATTGAAAATTAAGGGCCACTATGTTGATATTATGGTAGTTGCGGGAGGTATTTACCTCCACGTGTAAACCTGACGAGAATAGAATATTACGGGAAGCAAGAAGAAACCCTAATTAGTTGGCTAATAACCCTAGAAGACAAGTCGGCTCAAGAGGATAACTTGTATTAGGTTATTAGCCTCCAAGAGAAAAAGTCGGCTAAAGGAAATATTATATACTAAGTAAATAGGCACCCAGAATGAGAATTTGGCCCAGGCAGTTTACCAGTTTTAGTATAAATATAGGAGGCCAGTCTTCATTCTGGTAGGAATTCTCAGAACTGCAATAGCAACACTTGTGCGCACTGCAGATGGCCAATTTGTGTGCAAGTTTGGAGGACAGGTGCCATTGTAGCTGTTGCAGCTAGCAGATTTTGGTTTTGGCTTGGACTATCTCTTGGTTATGGTTTGGACTCTCTTATCATTTCTTTCTTGGTGCGCTATCCTTGGAGAAAGGTGCAACACCCTTTGTTTGTCCATCTAGCCTAGGGTTTTCTTCCAGAATGATTCTTTGTCAAGGTTAAGGTGCTCGAGGGTGGCTTCGGCCTATGGTTGGGTGACAATAGTGATATTGTCTATGGTTAAATGAGCACATCCATCATATTCTAATAGGTTATGGGCCCACACCTCCTTCATTCAGTCTAACCACTGGGAGGGAGCATATCCATAAGGATACTAAGCTCGTTGAAAGAACTATCGCTAGGGTTTCTAGCACGAGCAGTCACCAAAGCACTGCGGCTAGGGTTACTAGAAGGTGTAGTTGTAGACACCCTAATCCTCTCATTGAGACACCTTAAGTGAAGGGATTGATCTAAATTTTGGATATACTAGTGCGCCCTAGCCTAACGCATTTCCTAGTACTCTCAACAAGCCAAGATGTCAATTTTGAGTTTTTGGTCAAAATCTAGGGTTGACCAAGTCAAAGCAACCATGACTTACTCTATGAATTCACAAAACAAGTTAGATGGGGCTTCTAAATTCAGATAATGGAAGACAAGGATTGACCTCATCCTTGCTAAGAATAAAGTGCTGGATATCATGAAAGGAAAGATCGTAGAACTAGAGTTTGAAGAAGGAAAAGAGAAGGAATCACAAAATGTTGTCGTTATGGAGAAGTTAAAAGACATTGACATCAATGCCATGAGTATCATAGTGGACTCTATAAAATACCACATCTAAGAAGATGTATGATTCCCTAACAAACCTCTTCTCAGTCAGAAACATTGGACAAGTAATGAGTCTGAAGAATGAGCTATGTGACATGAAGATGAATGATGATGACAACATAACATCATACTTTGTGAGGATATCTCAATTAAGAGATCAACTAAAATCTATTGAAGAGATCATCTCAACGAAGGAACTGGTAAATATAGTATTCAACGGTCTTCCCAAGACATGGGATGCATTTTCCACAAGCATGAACACAAGGAAGGAGTATCCTACATTCGAAGTACTTTAGACTTGTTGTGCACAAGAAGAATCAAGGATTAGTGCAAAAGAGAAAACTCAAAATAAATACGATGATCAAGCCTTCACAACAAGATTCAAGAATTTTAGGAACAAAAGAAAGTTTGGTTCAAGGAAGAATCCAAATCAAGAGAAAGATATGTCAAAAATACAATGCTTCAACTGTCGAAAGTATGGTCACTACAAGAATCATTGTCTCAAGCTAAAGAAAAGGAAAGAGACACACGAAGCATCAGTTTACAAAGAAAAGGAACCTTCAAAGAAGATTAAGCAGGAAGAAACACACTTCTTCTTCTAAGACAAGGTAAACAACACTCTTCATAGTTCTTGTACATACCATGATTTATGTACATATGTTGCATATCTATTTCTTAGAATATAATATGTTCAAAGAGAAACTATAATTATGGAAGAACAACAAGATAAGTACTGCTATCACTATGAATATAATACATGCTACAAGAAAAGACGAAATCAGAAAGAAACCTAGAAGAAGTAAAGACAGAAAGAAGTCAACAATCAAGAGGAAATTGGAAAAAGACTTGTGACACTTTGCAGAAGGCAATAAGGATGCAAACAGAAGCGTGGACTCTCCTAGATGGAGGGAGATGATTATATATCACCAAAATAAGAGAATGCATTCATACATGAAGCAAGGATTAGGAGGGAGATAATCCTATGATCCATTGAAGATGATGAAGTATATATCCATGGTAGTAGCCATGAAAAGCAGTACATGTTCTACTTGACTTTAGAAGAAGTCTTCTCTGGAAAAAGAAGCCTCAAAAGTATCCCTGGTTGTCCAGCCACATCCATGATCCTATGATGAAAGGAAGAAGGCGTAATCTTCAGGGCATGGAATCTATAGAAAACTCCATGAACTCAAAAGCGAAATAAAAACATGAGGAAGAACATGAAGATTCCAAGAGAGAGAAAAGACAGAACAACCAGTCATTGTATCGAGAATCACAAGACTATCATCCTGCTATGAACTCACTAAAAGAAATCAAGTAGAGGAACTGAAAGTTGTGATGAAGAACAGTGTATGGAAGACTTATGAATGAAAGCATTGCGAGATCCAAAACTAGAAGTTCTCCCAGATGGAGGGAGAAGACTATGATGATTGTTTATTCCAAGTAAACCATACATACCTCTACATGAGCCATTATATATTCTAGAATATCCATGGGTTGGAGTTTACATAAGATGAATGCAAAGAATATTCTCTAGAATAATTAAACAAAGAGCATATGAAGAGAAATCTCAAGGATTTGAGGTATACCAGAAAGACACCTGTTAAGAACCAAACATCAATATAGCATAGAAAAACCTCATGAAAAGTACTCAACGCCTTGAAAATGAGATAATTTCAGATAATAAGCCTCTTCGAGGGGGCAACCTCCTTTTACCCCACTTAAATGTTCAAGTACAAGATGATTCAAAATGAAAATGTATCCTTGGTATATATAGGAGACTAGGAGGTATAATTACAACTAATGGCC
>SNQJ01S0038904.1:73105-114824 GCA_010110895.2 Picea sitchensis | reverse complement strand
ATCCATCTTAGTATCCAACTTAGCTTCCATTGAATCCATCTTAGTATCCAACTTAGCTTCCATTGAATCCATCTTATTTTGTAGTTCATTTATGTCCCTACGCATTTCTTCACCTTCATCAAGTGTCCAATTAGGATTTTCTGGAGGCTTATTTGGTGTAGAAGGTACCTTTTTTGGTGGCATGTTGGCCAAGTATCACTTTTGAATCTTGATTTTGAGGCGGTTCTGCTAGACAATATTTATTCTATTCTATCTCCAAAGTTTTGGCCCTTCTAGGTATGCAAATTTCTTTTAGGTAGTTCTCTGATATTTCTTCTCTGTAATGCCACAGGTATGATCAAAATTGGATGTGCCAAGTGAAATTTACAGTAACTTCCTCACAACTTGCCGATTTTTGGTCTTTCCAGGAGATCTCACTTGTATAGCATGCCCCGTACAAAATAATTGATATCAAATTCTGAAACTCACATCAAAAATACTGCAGACTGTCCAAGATCCAATGAAACCAGTCCCACTCAATTTGGATACTCTAGCAAGAAGTTATGATTTTTTTACCTGGAACACCTTCTTGAGACTAGTCAATAGGACTAGTCAGATACCCTATCTTACACAAGGTTTATATACAAATTTAAGATGACCCATAAGTTGAACGTTTTACCACAGATACCTTACTTATTTTTGTAAATGGCCTCCAGAGTTAAAGGTCTGAAACATTACAGAAACTGTTTTATAGCAAAAATTATGCAATGACTCATTTCAGGATGATTCCATAACCCTATCTTGTATAGGATGTATCTATGAAAGTATAAGGCCGCAGGATCTGAATTTTGAACCCAACGTACCTTGATCCGTCTAATAAATATCCTCCGAGACATTCCTTCTGAAACATTGTAGAAAAAAAATTATAGCGAAAATTCCACGGTATCTCAGATGTAGCAGCGAAACCCCAAGACCTTGAGCTCCGATACCATATGTTAAGAACCAAACATCAATATAGCATAGAAAAACCTCAGGAAAAGTACTCAACGCCTTGAAAAAGATATAATTTCAGATAATAATCCTCTTCGAGGGGGAAACCTCCTTTTACCCCACTTAAATGTTGAAGTACAAGATGATTCAAAATGAAAATGTCTCCTTGGTATATATAGGAGACTAGGAGGTATAATTACAACTAATGGCCTAAAGGCGACATAAATAAAATAACATTACTAATATAATATGCCCCAATTAAGGGGTAATGTGCCAATATTAGGGCTTAACAACACCCTTGTATGCAGATGAAAGAAGACAACTTGGTAGAGAACCTCCAATGCACAACAAAAGCATGGTGAAAGATTTCTATATTATATCAGAATGGTTACTTAGAACTCCAGAATGATGAATTGCTAATCCATGACAAAGATCTCATGATGAAAAAAGAAGTGCCACATGGATATGTTCCAGTTTGAGCCTTGCCACGATGTTATGAGCTAGCAGGAAACAAAAGAGCCAAATTCAACTATGATATACTGCAATGATCAAAGTTATATGAAGCCTTCAGAGAAAACCAGTGTTCCAGAAAGACCAAAGTACATTGAGATCAAGCATTACATTCTCCGTGATGAAGTCCGAAAAAGAGAAGTGGTTGTCCAATATATATATCTCCACAGATGAGTAGATAAGTAGACATTTTGGTAAATCCTTTGTCAAAGATGGAAGAGTTTGTGTACTCAAGCTGGAGCTCATGGAGATGACTTCCTTATTGAAAAAGGAAGAGATGAATCCAAGGTTGGGAGGGAGCACTAATGTGTTATTTACTTATGGACAATCATTTTTGAAAAATGGTCCAATTAGGAACATGGTCCAGATCAAACGGTCATTTTTGTAATGAAAATGGTTCAATGGATTGCTGATGTACCATAGACAACGATTCTCCTTGTGGTTAACATAGAGAATGATTTAGGACAATCTCTCTTCTTGACGATCACTCTCAGTAGTGGTCAAGAAGACTGGTTTGCCTTGTCGGACAATCATTCTTTCAAAGCTCACAGTTGTGAACAGTTTCAAAGAATGGTTCATTTTGGAGGTTGGTGTAGGACAAGCATTTCCTTTGGAAATGGTCAGGATAGTCATTCCCCGGGGTAGATTCATTCTCTCCAAGTTTCTCTTTGTTTAGTGCTAGAGGAATGGCCTAGATAGGTGAATGGTCTAGGTTCAACAATCAAGGATAGGCATTCCCTAGGGCAGATTCATTCTCTCCAGGTTGCACTTTGTTTAGTGCTGGAGGAGTGGCCCAGATAGGTGAATGGTCCAGGCTCAGAAATAGGGAAAATTATTCTTCCTTGCTTGAGAAGAATAGTCTAGATATCTCATCATTGATGTTTTACCTTCTGAGGGCAGAGACTCTTCCAGATCTCACAAATGTGAGTGGAAGAATGGCCCATATGATTCATTTTATATCATAACAATGTTTTATGTGCAGGTTGATGATATGATTCTAGACAATAGATGTATACTACTATGGTGGATGTGTTCCATTGATTGTGACTATATGTCACTGATCAAGTATATGTGTGCTACTTGGTGTGGCAGTGTACCACTAGATTCTTATTGTGTACTACTATGGATAGACACAGTTGTGTTCTATTGAATGACATTGTTCTGATTGCCTTGAAGACTATCAATAGTGTTGGAAATGATTATCAACTAGATGGATGATCAATGGACAGAGATTTTCCAGATGGAAAATGGTTCAGGACATTTAGGACATATGTCTGGATTAGAAGAATGGATCTTATGTCACTCTGTGGAGTGAGTGACTTATCCAACATCATGTCTGATTACTCTGATGGAGTATGGTTTTGAGAGATGATGCAACTGATGACACTGATAGTGATGATGGTTCTCATGATCTAATCATGAGATAGTATATACGACTATGTTGATGCTACCGGGTGAATGGTATGTTTGTGCTCAAGACCATTACCTTCAATACCTCCCTAGCTATGAGGGAGTTTTGATATTATGGTAGTTGCGGGAGGTATTTACCTCCATGTGTAAACCTGACGATAATAGAATATTCTTGGAAGCAAGAAGAAACCCTAATTAGTTGGTTGATAACCCTAGAAGACAAGTCGGCTCAAGAGGATAACTTGTATTAGGTTATTAGCCTGCAAGAGAAGAAGTCAGATAAAGGAAATATTATATACTAAGTAAATAGGCACCCAGAATGAGAAGTTGTCCCAGGGAGTTTGCTAGTTTTAGTATAAATACAGGAGGCCAGTCTTCATTCTAGCAAGCATTCTCATAACTGCAGAAGCAACACTTGTGTGCACTGCAACTGGCCAGTTTGTGCGCAAGTTTGGCGGAGAGCTTCCATTGCAGTTGTTGCAGCTAACATATTTCAGTTTTGGCTTGGACTATCTCTTGGTTATGGTTTGGACTCTATGATCAATGCTTTCTTGGTGCGCTATCCTTGGAGAAAGGTGTGCCACCCTTTGTTTGGATATCTAGCCTAGGGTTTTCTTCCGAAATGATTCTCTATCAAGGTTAAGGTGCTCGGGGGTGGCTTCAGCCTATGGTTGGGTGACAATAGTGGTATTGTCTATGGTTAAATGAGCACATCCATCATATTCTAATGGACTATTCCCAATGATTGTAACCATTGGACCCCTAATACAACATCAACACCACTTGTTTGGATGAAAATCATCGGATAATCCAATAAATAATCCCCCATATTGAGATTAATACTATGGAAATTCCATGAAAAAATTATGGTACCTCCATCTGCAATCATTACTTGATACTATGGTGTTGGAAATACAAATCAATTGATAAGTTTTTCTAATTTTTAATTGATGAAGCTATGGGTACTGCCGAAATCAATAAACACTCTTACCTTTTTGTTTTTGATACATCCTTCCATCTCGAGGGTTTGTGGAATACTGATACTGACCAATACATGGAAAGATACCATTATAGTATTTTCGTCTAGATCTAGATCTTGTGATCGTTCCAATTCTTGATCTTCTTCCTCTTCACAATTTATGTAGAGAAATTTGTTCTCACTGCATGTATGCCCCTTATTGTACTTGTTTTCACAATTGAAACATACTCCCTTTTCTCTTCTTTCTTCCATTTGTTGAGGTATCAACCTTGTTGGTTGAGTGAGGTTAGGAGATAGAACACAATGCTCTCTATAGTTGTTAGTGACCACTCTTATAGTAGCCATATTTTTACTTCTATCTTTCCTTTCTAGGATGAAAGCATGCTCTAGGTATTTAGGTTCAAAGAGGTGCACTTCATGATGGATGCTTTCCTTTAAAGTTCCCATAAAGAGATATAATAGTTTATCGTCTGGAATTCCCTTTACTCTAAGACTTAGAATTGTACAATTTTCTCTACAATTGGACCTTTTTTCCCAAAGATTTATCAATTTACCAAACAATGTATTTCTCCTAATATTCCCATAATGTGCTATCAATTCATCTATAAAAAAGGACCAAGAGACAATAAAATCCTTTTTTCATTCAAAAATCCATTGATACTTGATCTAGGTGGATATCGATGTCCACCCACCTATTCCATTGGATCAAAGACTAGTTTCCATTTTGGCAGTTTTTCTACAGTTTTTGGGTTCTAAACTTCTGGGGCCGTTTTGAGGCCCTCAACAACGTTTTTTTGGGAGCATAGATTTTAGACAAATTGTGATGGAAATATGTGTATTCCTTGAATAGTTCTTTCCAATGAGATATCATGTGCCTAAAATAAATATCATATGCAAAAGTTACAACCCCAGGAAGTTAATGTACCGACTTACCCCATCAGAGCCCACATGAATTTTGGCGCTTTTGTTGGGTTGTTATATTCTTTGCAGTAAAATTCTAGTCGAGGTAGATAGACTGATGATCGAAGGTCAAGGTTGATCAACATTAGTCAAGGTCGAGGTGGATCAACATCAAGTCGAAGGTTGAGGGAGTCGACCAGGTAAAGTTGAAGTCGATGAATATTTTTCAGGTCCTATCAAGCTTGTCAAATGGGTCTGTCTTTGACCACATATTGACTCTAAGTTTCAAATGTCTAATAAAGTATTTGATGTTGTTTTAGGATAGTGAACAGTTCAAGAACTTCTTGTTAATTTGTTACGGTTGCACTTCCAATTTTAGGTGCTCTAGCATGTAGTTTTAGTAACCATAAGTTAGCACATGCATACTAAAATAAGTACAACACACCTAAAGATATTAACAACTGAAAATGAACAGATCTAAGAGACTAACACATGCATTTTTGTACACAAGTATTTTTGGTCAACATGACCATGGATAACCCCCCCCTGAGGGGACAATCAGTTTGGGATATTTGTCTATATAATGATGATCAAAGTAAGAGATACAACAAGTAATGAAACACAATGGAACCTGTATACATAGCAATCTCCTCATGAGAATTTCCACAAGAACCAAAGAAAGAAGTTCCCAAACTTAGGTGTGCCCTCTCCCTTTGTTTCCCTCTGCACTGAACTCAAGTGACCTAGCTCATCTGTAACCCAATGAAGAAATACATCCATAGGAATGTCCTATGCTATGCTGCCTCTCCACTGAAATTGTCAGATCTCGAATCCTCCAAGAAGATATTTTACCAGGTAGCTGTCAGTCCTCTCAACATGTGCGCCCTCCTCCTAGCAAAATTGATCACCATAAATAAACTGAGCCATAAACTGAATGTCTCTCTCCACAGAAAAAAGCACCCAAGATCTCCTCTCCCTATGCATCATATCTCATTTCAATCTGATAAGTCCTCCTCCTCTGAGGAGCATATGAAGGTTAATAAAGGCACCCTCCTCTCCTAGATGTGCCCCTCCTCCATGAAAATGCTCCCTCTCAAAAATGGAAGCTATGGCTCCATGGAAATACTCTCCATGCAATCTCAAACCAACCACAAGATTCTCCTCAAACTCACAAGGGTTTTTCTCAAAACCTCATGAAGTGTGCCCTCCTTCTCCTCAAGAAATGCACCCCTCTTCTCTTCTCCAAAACTCACAAGTGAAGAATGAGTCTCCAAAAATCAGTTTACCCTCTCTTTAGCCTCTTTGAGCCAACCCTAAAAGATCAATGGCCTAGATTAGATCTAGCCAAGTCTAATCAATGGGTGAGATCTAATCCAAAAATCTCACTAAGGAAACCCACTTTCCTTAGTAGATTTATGTCTATTAATTCACCCACATTGTGAATTAATTGTCACTTTATGACTTAAGTGACATATTTCACTTTTGACTTAAAAATTCTAAGTCAAAGTGAAATTAGAATCATAAAGTAAAGTATAAGGGTAATAGTCTTCCCCCTTTGTGCTTAGAGACTCATAAGCACATGGGGACCACTTTCCAAGGTACCCAAATCTCAACACTCCCTCTTATCAAGGAAAGTGCTTGTCACCACCAATAACATCCCTATAGTGGACATGGTTTCCTCCTGGCATATGCTCGGTGAGTATGGATGTACCCTAATCGCTGAAAGTGGAATCTGTTACAGATCTTGTCAATCTATATGATCTATAAATGGCAATGAATCTCCATCTATCCAAGATCACCTAGATCTTGGCATCACACCAAAGATATCTACCTTGGTCTCCCACCAAGGATTTCCTCCTACTCTTGGCCTCTCACCAAGAGTCTCTACTCTTGGCATCTCACCAAGAGTCTCCCACTTTTGGTCTCTCACCAAGAGTCATGAACTTGGCCTCTCACCAAGTCACCTCCACTTGAAGTGGATCCAAAACCTGATCTGCCTATCTTAGAATCTATTTTAGGCTCAAGCCTCCATGGTGCCCTGCTGCTCCTCCTCATTAACCTATGATGCGTTGAAGTTGTAGCACCAACTCTCTGTCTACTTGACTACTCTAAAACTATAGCTATATTGGGTGGACCAGTCACCCACTCTGAATATGTCCAGGGACACTGAGTCTGATCTCCCTCTGAATCACTGTTGTGTGTCAGTCAGTCCTCATCAACTCGGTCTCCCCATCTAGTGTTGGATGATGTAGTAGAAGACAAGGTAGTCATGAATGCACACTCTCTGGAAAAATGATCACTGAACTCTATCTCCTTTGTTGTCGCTGCTAACACAACCTGTTGTTTCTTCTTCTTCTTGGGAGATTTTCCTGCATAGTGACCCATCTCTCCACAAGAAAAGCATCTCATTTTTCTCATGTCTCTCCTTTTCCCACTACTATTGCTGCTCTCTTCTCCCTGTGGTGGGACCCCAAACTTGGGACCCTACCGACCTCCACGGTCAGTCTTCTTCTTTCCCTTTGTCCAAAGTGAAAGGTTCTTGTCACTAGAAACTGTCTGTTGCTACTGTCACTACTGTCCAGAAGCCTCATATGAAAGCCTAATATCCTCCTAGATGAATTCATCCCATGTCCTCTCTCATGTAGGCATAACCTCCTTGGCAACAATGCCCCATACAAATGGACCCCACGGTTTGGTGAAGCTATTCATAGCTTGCCTCACCAAAGATTTAGGGTTCACAACTTCTCCGATGGTTGCAAGCTCATCTCTGATCTGTGTGTATCTACCAAGGAATGAAGTAACCATCTCATCCTCGAGCATGTGAATGCCCCTGAGTCGGTCATGAAGAGCCATCTTCCGATTCTCATTAGAGATCTTGTACAAATTGCACAAATATGCCCACATCTCGAATGCACAAGTCTTCCTAGTCAAGTGGGGAATAATGTGATCTCTCACAACATCACAAATGATCCTCTTTGCCTTGTTTTCCTCCTCTTAAATTATTCCACCAAGACAGGAGTAGTGACAAGAATGGGAGGAACAACTGCCTTGACTATGTCCCATAGATCGAGGTCCTCTAAGACAAAGACCATCCTTCCCTTCCAAGATGACCAATTGCTAGCCCCGACTAGCCTGTCCTCCACATGCATCTAAGATACTGACATGTCTGCCAATTGCGCTCACTCTGATGCTCCCAATGCAAAGGAACGTTGCCTCACTTCTATCAACACAGGTGTGAAAAGAGGCAAGTGAATCCACAACCTCACTCCTAGTGAGTAGGTATGAAAAGAGGTCGTCAACTACAACCTCACTCCTGTCCACGCTGGTGTGAAAAGAGGCTGTCCACAAGTGTCAAAAACTGCTCAACTGTCCTCTACAAAAAATATGCCCTCTAAAAACCATTGAATGAGTCAATGGTTGTCCACAAAATTATTCCAAGAAGATGTATATGACAACCAACACATATGTTATCCAAACTGCTCAAAAATCAGCCACCTCAACTCTAATACCATGAAGATTTTTAGGTCCTATCAAGCTTGTCAACTGGGTCTGTCTTTGACCAGAGATTGACTCTAAGTTTCAATTGTTTGATAAATTATTTTCTGTTGTTTTAGGACAGCCAATGGTTCAATAACTTCTTGCTGATTTGTTACGTCTGCACTTCCAATTTTAGGTTCTCTAGAATGTAGTTTTAGTAACCAGAAGTTAACACATGCATACTAAAATAAGTACAACACACTTAAATATCTTTACATCTAAAAATGAATAGATCTAAGAGACTAACACATGCATTTTTGTACACAGGTATTTTTGGTCAACATGACCCTGGATAAACACCCCCCCTCCCCTCGGGGAAAACCAGTTTGGGATATATTTCTATATAATGATGATCAAAGAAAGAGATACAACAAGTAATTAAATACAATGGAACCTGTATACATAGAAATATCCTCACGAGCCTTTCCACAAGAACTAGATAAAGAAGTGGCCAAACTCAGGTGTGCCCTCTCCCTTTGTTGCCCTCTGCACTGAACTGAAGCACCCTAGCTCATTTGTAACCTAATGAAGAAATCCCTCCATAGGAATGTCCTCTCTTGTGTTGCCTCTCCACTGAAACTATCAGAGCTCGAATCCTCCAAGAAGATGTACTACCAGGTAGCTGCCATTCCTCTCAACAGATGTGCCCTCCTCCTAGCAGAAATGATCACCATAAATCAACTAAGCCATAAACTGAATGTATCTCTCCACATAAACAAGCACCCAAGCTCTCTTGTCCCTATGCATTAGACCTCATATCAATTTGAAAATTCCTCCTCCTCTGACAAGCATATGAAGGATAATAAATGTGCCCTCCTCTCCTAGATGTGCCCCTCCTCCATGAAAATGCTCCCTCTCAGAATTGGAAGCTATGTCTCCATGGAAATATTCTCCATGCAAGATCAAACCAACCACAAGCTTCTCCTCAATATCTCAAGGGTTTTTCTCAAAACCTCATGAAGTGTGCCCTCCTTCTCCTCAAGAAATGTGCCCCTCTTCCCTTCTCTGAAACTCACAAGTGAAGAATGAGTCTTCAAAACTCACTTTACCCTCTCTTTAGCCTCCTTGAGCCAACCCTAAAATATCAATGGCCTAGATTAGATCTAGCCAAGTCTAATCAATGGGTGAGATCTAATCCAAAAATCTCACTAAGGAAACCCACTTTCCTTAGTTGATTTATGTCTATCAATTCACCCACATTGTGAATTAATTGTCACTTTATGACTTAAGTGACATATTTCACTTTTGACTTAAAACTCCTAAGTCAAAGTGAAATTAGAATCACAAAGTAAAGTATAAGGGTAATAGTCTTCCCCCTTTGTGCTTAGAGACTCATAAGCACATGGGGACCACTTTCCAAGGTACCCAAATCTCAATAATCGAAGATATCGATGGCAAGTTAACCAAGAAGAGGTCAAAGTGCAAGCGTGAGATGACTGACTAGAGTTCGAATGAAGGTCGACTAGTAGTCGACTAGTAATCCAACTTGGAGTCAACTGTAATAGAATCTCGTGATTTGCGGGATTTGTATCCAATGATCTGCATGGATCTGTAACCATTTATGGGCACCAATCTTTAGGGTTTTTCCTATTGTAAATCCTATAAAGAGGCATGTTGTAACGATGTAAAGGCTAATGCAGGTTAATGAAAAATATGTTAATGCATGTGTAATTCGTATGTTGTTAGTCATGTAGATGTAAGCCATATTGGATATAGGGTTGTTCTTGCATAGGAAAGAAGGTATGATGTCGATTTTGTCTTAGGTGTTGTTAGCAACAATTTTGGTATCAGGGCACGAAGGTACATAGGTCTGCAGCATTTCCCAAGAAGTGCCCAAGCGCAGCACGGAGGAACCCCTTTTCAGTTACAATTCGAGCGAATAGGCGAAGTTTTGTTGACGGCCACCGAGATCCACTTATAAAGCTGATCAATGGTCGTTGAGATTTCAGGGCTGCCAGGTTGCCCCGGGGTTAATGCGAGAGATAGCTCCAATAATTCAAGACAAATTTGGGTCATCCGATCTAATTGAGACAGATGGCTTCCAGTCGGTGTATCGGGGATTGGAGTTTCTGGAAACAAGGAGCCTCCCATTCGTTGCAGTTGAGATCGTTGATTGGAGAAATGTTGAAAGCGCCTTTGAAGTCGATCCCATGGTCCTAGCACTAGGTCACTTCAAGCGAGCCTGTAAACAAGGGTGGATCCCTTTTAAATATCGAATGCCCCCTCGTCCGTTCATCCTAAGGACTTGTGGCGCGAGATCTAGTCGCATCAGCGTTTCAACATTTGGTAGTTCGAGGGGCAAGAGTTTCATGTTGTTCTACATCTCGAAACCCCGAACCCCGATAGCGCCGAAAGTGATGAAAGTAGGGCCCGCGGTATCACGAAGCATTTCCAGCCGTCCATCCAAAGGGGACACCTGGCGGCAAACTGAGCCATCTCAGTGTTTCACCCATCGTGACTCCAAGGCACAAAGAGAAGCTCCGTTATATTCCGATGTGCAAGGTATCAGGAGAGTCTCTGACCCAGGCCCCCAATATCGCCGAGTGAGTTTAAGGACCGTCAGATCTCAAAAAGACACATGGCACCAGACTGAGTCGTCTCGATGTTTCGCTCATCGCGATTTCTAAATGCAGGGATTAGCTCCTTCCCATTCACGAACGTCGAAAGCGCCGTGGTCACAGCCCGTGGTCACTTGGAGAAAGAAAGGAGTTGTGTACAGAGGAACAAAGGCGTCGAGTTCAGTTACAGAGGGTATCCTCGCGATGTCCAAGCGCCATCTGGTATGACCTCAATATTGTTCTTGCTTGGAGTAATTCATGGCAAGAGCGGGTGGTTGAAACCTCTTTTCATTCATTAAGTATAGAGAATGGAGGGTCTGGCAAGTGGTCTGCTCAAAGAGGTCCTGTGTATCAAATTTTTCAAACAAGCCATGCCGAAGTCCTCGACTCGACAGAGAAGTCTGCGCACGCTAGCCCAACACTTAATGGATCATCTACCCTCCTTACAGGGGCCATGTGTAGTTAAGGTGGCACTTAAAGAAAGATATCAGTACGAGTTTGACTGAAGGGACACCAAGCTTTGGGTCGTACATGCCTCTGTGAGGTGAATTTTCCTAGGTATATAGACTAAGTTTTTGTATTTTGATGGGGGGATGGTTGAGCAAAGCTCTCAATTGTAAAGTTTTGATGAAGCATTGGTCGCTCTAGTTAATGTATAAGGCATTTGAGACTTCTTAATTTATGGATGTCAGCTTCTTTTTCATCTCTGTTTACTGTGTTAGAACGGCTCAGAATTGGAGGATCCAGTCGAGTTGTAGCTTTTATAGGATGATGTAGGTTGGATCACTGTAGTCGTTACATTGTTTCTAACGGGTTCCTGTTATTTTCGTAGCGTTGAACGACTTAGAATTGGAGGATCCAGTTGAGTCACTCTTCAGCTCCTTGAAGCTCCAGACCAAGAGGATCTTGGCTTCTGAGTTTTTCATCCTCAATCTTTGGAAGGCTTGTCACCCGAGGCAGTCTTGCTCACCCTTCTCACAAGTCTTCCCTCTGTCACCCTTTAGTCCATTCACTGACGAAAGTTGGATACATACCAAGCACGGTCTCTTGAGTCAAAGTTTTATCTTCTTGAGTCTTACCCATTCGATCACCCCCATTTATTAAATCGTGACATAAAACTAATGGGTGTTGGGCTCTGCTCCTGCAAACAATCTAGGAGTGACTTTTGACGCTAACATTTCTGGCGCCGTTGCCGGGGACGAAGTTGAAAATTTTCCCCGGGATTGAATGACATGGAGCCTATGATCCTAAAGGTGCATCGGGTATCAGAGCCTTTGAATATTGCTACTGTGCACCTTGCGACTCCAATGTGACGACTCCATTGTGGTGAACCTTCTGTGTTAATTGTGGCTTTCAGAGGCAGGCATATGCGGTCTCATCCACAACTGCCTCTAGCTACGCCTGAAGCAGATCCAGAGGCGGTGCGGAGAAAGGGAAAGGCCTCTGAAGAAGAAGCGTCCACCAGCAAACCAGGTAATTCACCATATCCTTCTGTGGGAACTCCTTTTTCTCCTCCTCAGTTTCTCGACAGACCTATTTCTGAAGTTTCCCGTTTCCTAAATTTTGGGAGTGTTCCTGTTGAGTTTTCCTCTCCTGGTCTGGGACTGGAGGGACGAGACCTTGTCACTCCCCTCTCCCCTGAGACTGTACCTTGGCGTAGACCCGGGACCACAGAAGATTTTCCCACTCCTATCTTTACTACTCCTATGCAAAGAGAAGCACCTGTTGACTTGAGCTCATTAGCCTTCTCCTTAAATCCCCTCTTATTCCCCACTCCGCTTCGGGACTCATTCCCAATAGCCCCATTCGCGAACTCCTCCTCCCAGTTCCCCTCCACCTAATATTCCTATGGCTGGTGCTAATCCCCCTCTGAATAGAATGGATGCCATAGTCGCTGCCATATATGCTCCCTTAGTTCTACCCCATCCTATGAATCCTCTCCCTGCTGGAGATTACTTGAAATACATGCCCAAGTTCACTGGGGAAGGGGACGTAACTGCGGAGGAGCACTTGGCTGCTTTCTATAGTTACATAGACAACCTCAACATTGAAAATTAATATGTCTGGATGAGAGACTTCATCCAGAGCCTGGATGGTGAGGTGAGGAAATGGTTTAGAGGATTGGCTCCAGGATCTATTGCTGGGATTGAAGCTCTAGATAGTACTTTCCTGAGGCAGTGGGGAAATAGGAAATATTTCATGTATTACATGACGGAGTTCGGGTCTCTGAAGAAGATGGAAGGAGATTCCATCTCCGACTTCTCCAAAAGATTCAATAAGATGTATAATAAGATTCCTGCTAAAATAAAGCCCTCAGAAGCCTCAGCCAAAATTTCTTATGCTAGTGCGTTTGGTCCCGATTTCTGTCTCTTATTAAGAGAAAGAAGAGCCACCTCCTTAGCTCAAATGAAATATGCAACCATAGAGGTGGAATCTAATGTATTAGCAGCTGACAGACTAAGGAACAAGTTTGACGTAGACAGGAGAAAGGGAAGATCTGAAGCCTCAACTTCTGGCTCGTCGGTGCCCCACCCTCAAGTGGACGAATTGACCAAGATGGTGAAGTCTCTGTCTGCAGAGATGGATAAAATGAAGGTGGAGGGAAGACAAGCATACAGGGGCCCTAAAAACACCGAAAACAAAGGAGGTTTCAAGAGACCAAGCAATATAACTACCCCGACTATGCAGAGAGAAAGGGGAAGAGACAGAGACGACCAAAAAATTCAGGCCCCTTTTCAAAACAATTTTGTGGCCGAGGAGGAACAAGAAGCAGCAGAGGAACTTGATCCTGAAATCCATTGCTTCAGATACACGCCTCCTTTTCCTCATCTCACTCAATTAGCATACGAGGAGTCTCTCATGGACAGTCAGCTAAATGAATTGAGTAAGGGAGACAAGGCTAGTGGCATCCAAGGCAGATATGATCTGAGGTCTAAAAAAAGGACAACAACACCTGATGTTCCTGAGTGGTCCACTAGATCAGAGAAGCCTACTAATGAGGTAGAGGATAGTCACAGAGGTAAGAAGACTCAATTACCCTCTCCCATAGTTCAGAGTCATGTTCCGGAAATAAGAGAAATCCCAAAGCTCTCGTCTTCTTTTAATTTCGAGCATGAAATTAAAAAAATCAGAATCCTTGTGCCCCTGACAGAATTGATTAAACATGAAGGGTTCAAGAAAAACTTCTCTGAGATTTTATAGTCTGAGGTATCAAGCCTTCCCACAGACTCCATCAATTTGCAAGATGAAAAGCCTACTGCTTTCCCACAGACTCCATCATTTTGCAAGATGAAAAGCCTACAATGATTCTAGGTCCTATGGTAGAAGATAGGAATGACTCATCCCCTCCCTTCTACACTTCCTTGAACATACATGACAAGGTGTTGCACAAATGCTTGATGGATTCAGGAGCTTCTCACAACCTCATGCCCAAAACTGTCATGTAAGAGTTAGGTCTAGAAGTCACTCGAGCCTACCATGACCTCTATTCCTTCGACTCCAGGAAGGTTCAGTGTCTTGGAGTTATCAAAGACCTGGTCGTGACCTTGTTTCAGTTGCCCATGAAAAGTGTGGTCATGGATATTGTAGTGGCCGATGTTCCCCCCAAGTTCGGTATGTTGTTATCAAGATATTGGATAAAAAGGCTGGGGGGAACTTTGCAAATGGACCTCACATATGCTACTATCTCAGTGTTTGGAGGAGATCATAGAAGGCTATACAGAGAAGCCCAATTGGCCTATATAATTAGTGATGAGGCCAGCCCTACCAACCATCCCATTTTTTCCTTAGACACTGATTTAGGTTCTAGCATGCTGCAACTCACCAATGCTTCCGAACCTCCTCTTGAACTCAAAAAGAATCCCCCTATTTCGCCTAAATTTCCTCCCCCCATCACCCCCGTCTGGAAAATGTTCTTTGATGGAGCCTCGTCCAGGGAAGGCGCTGGAGCTGGGGTGGTTTTTGTGTCACCTACTCAGGAAACCATATCTCTGTCATACAAATTAGAATTTGAAGCTACCAACAATGTGGTAGAGTATGAAGCTCTTGTCCTGGGGTTAAGAGCCACAAGGGAAATGGGAATTCAGGAGGTAGCAGTGTTTGGTGATGCAGAGTTGGTGGTCCAACAGGTCAGAAGCGCTTACCAAGCTAAGCATCCTCGACTCAGGAGTTACAGAAACGAGGTATGGGACCTTATTGACAGCTTCTTCTCAGCATTTAACATTTCTTTCATCCCAAGAGAGGAGAACACAATGGCAGATTCCTTGGCTACATCAACAAGTAATTTCAAAGTTCCCTTGCTGCCCAAATTCAGATATGATGTGGAAGTAAAATACAGGCCCTCCATACCCAACACCGTCAAACATTGGAAGGTTTTTGAGGATGATCTCGAGGTCAAGAAATTCTTGGAGACTGTCGAAGAATTTTCAGAGATGCATATGGACCAAAACTCTGTCTCTGAAGAAGATCTTGATGGGGGTAATTTTCTGAATAAGATTGTAGGGCGTAACATTGTGCAGCTGCCCAACAATCATATTCCAAGAGGACTAGTTCCTCTGGAAAGGATTTTTGATAGAAATGATGTGTCATTAAAAGGAGAGACCACGGAGGATGACACTGATACTATTCGGTGCAACATTGGGACCGAGAGTGAGCCCAAGTTTTTCAAATTGTCAAGAAGACTGACAGAGGAATAGAAGTCCGAATACACTGGACTTTTGAGGGAATTCGCTGACGTGTTTGCCTGGACCTACAAAGACCTCAAAACATATGACACTTCTATCATCGAGCATAAAATCCCATTAAAAGAGGAGGCAAAGCCATTTAGGCAGAAGATGAGACAGATCAACCCTATGTTGTTGCCCATCATGGAGAGGGAAGTGAGGAAGCTGCTTCAAGCTCAGATCATTGTACCGTTGAGGTATTCAGAGTGGGTGGCCAACTTGGTTCCAGTAAGGAAAAAGAATGGAGAGATCTGACTCTGTGTAGACTTCAGAAACCTGAACAGGAGCTCACGAAAGGACAATTATCCCCTGCCCAACATGGAACACATATTGCAGAGGGTAACCGATACATCTAGGATTTCCATGATCGACGATTTTTCTGGCTATAATAAGATATCGGTCATGCTTGAAGACAGAGAAAAAATGGCCTTCACCACTCCTTGGGGCACATTCATGTATGCCAAAATGCCATTCGGACTGATGAATGTAGGAGCGACATTTCAAAGAGCCATGGACATAGCCTTCATTGGGGGAAAATATAGGTTTGCAGTGATCTATCTGGATGACATAAAAATTTTCTCTAGGTATTATAAAGAACACTGTTGTCATCTCAGGAAGGTTTTCCTGAAATGCATGAGTTTTGGCATTTCATTAAACCCCAAGAAATCTTTGTTCACCATGCAGGAGGGAAAATTACTAGGCCACATAGTATCAACGGAAGGAGTCAGGATTGACCCTAGTAGAGTTGAAGCAATACATGCCTTATCAATCCCGAGGTCCAAGAAGGAGGTCCAATCTTTCCTCGGTAAAAGTATTTTTCTGAGGAGGTTCGTGCCTAACTTTGCTGAGGAGGTAAATCTTATAACAACCATGTTGAAGAAAGGAAATGAAGTAAGGTGAACCTCTCAATCGCAACATTCCTTTGAGAAAATCAAGAAGGCCATGACTGAAGCTCCTGTGCTTATCAGTCCCGACTACTCGAAGGATTTCCTTATTTTCTCCTTTGCCTCACCTGACACAGTGGATGATGTTCTATTACAGACAAACGACATTGGGCTAGAGCATCCTATTTCTTATTTCATCCGAGCATTGAGGGATGCCAAAGTCAGGTATGACACTATGGAGAAGCAAGCCTACGCTCTAGTAAAATCTCTCAAATATTTTAGAACCTACGTCCTGCATTAAAAAATCATTGCCTATGTCCCCTCGACTGCTATTAAAGACATTCTTATTTAGCCTGACATAGACGGGAGAAGGAGTAAATGGATAGCAAAAATTCTTGAATTTGACCTGGAAATAAGGCCCACCAAATTGATCAAAGGTCAAGGTTTAGCCAAGTTGTTGGCTGAAGCAAACTGCCAAGCCCTGGGGATAAGTTTCATAAACGAATGCTCATAAATTCCACAAAGTCAACTGTCTGAAATGGACCCTCGAAGAGAGCCCCCATTAGCTCGATGTCCTTGGTATAAGGATGTCATATAATTTCTACAAGAGTTGCGGCCCCCAGACGACCTGCAAAGGAACAAAGCAAGAGCTCTGAAGCTCAAGGCAGTTAAATACTGCCTGATCGATCAAATGTTATATTGGAAAGACCCCCTGGGGGTAATTTTAAAATGCATGAGTCCATAAGAGGCCGAAATGATCGTGGCTAAATTTCATAGTGGCCTGTGTGGAGGGCACCATTTTTGGAAAGTCACAGTCCACAAAATCCTCAGGGCTGGATACTACTAGCCTACCATGTTCACTGACGTCTGCAAAGGGGTTAGAGCCTACATCAAATGTAAAAAATTTGCAGGAAAGCAGCAGCTCAAGTCTCTACCGTTAAATCCGGTGGTGGTTTCAAGACCTTTCCAGCAGTGGGGCCTAGATTTCATTGGAGAAATTCACCCTGCTTCCAATGGGCAGCACAGGTGGATCCTAACTGCTACAGATTTATTTACCAAGTGGATCGAAGCTATCCCTACCAAGAGTTCTTCCCACAAGGTAATCATTAGATTCCTGGAGGACCTCATCACGAGATTCGGCTGCCCGAGTAAAATTGTCACTGATAATGTAGTCGCTTTCGGGTCCGAGCCATTGGCCAAGTTCTGCGAGCAGTTCAGAATCAAATTGATTCACTCCACCCCATATTATCCATAGGGCAATGGTTTAGTAGAATCCTCCAACAAAATCCTGATAAGGATCATCAAAAGGATGTTGGAAGACAACAAGAAGGCATGGCATTCCAGATTAAAATTTTCTCTATGGGCCGACCGAGAGACCACAAAGAGATCTATCGACGTCTCTCCTTTCCAATTAGTCTATGGAGTGGAGGTTGTTTTCCCTTCTCATTTAGCCATTCCCTTAGCAAAATTCCTCCAGGACCATCAGGAGGAGCCTGACGACATGATCAGAAGGATTCATCAGTTAGTGGAGGTCCATCAGGCTAGGGAGCAAACAGTGGACAGAATTCAGGACCATCAACAAAAGATCAAGCAGGTTTTCGATAAGAAATCCAAGAAGGAGCGGTTCCAGACAGGAGACATGGTGCTGAAATGGGATGCTCCTAAGCAAGATAAGGGCAAACACAACAAATTTGAAGCCCTGTGGATCGGGCCTTTCAAAATCTCTGAGACTTTATCAAATAACACGTACAGGTTGCGAGGTTTGGAAGGTGAAGAAGTTTTCAGCAGCCCAGTGAATGGGAATTTTCTGAAGAAATGTCTTGTTTGAGTCTCAGATGGCTCCTTTGTTTGTAAATATTATCCCTTTTGTTTCTTTGTTTGTTTTTGTTTTTATTTTTCGGCTTAATAATGACTCCATAGCCCAACAGCAAGGCACTGGAACTGCAAAATGAGTCCTTAGAGCATTGCAGGGATGACTCTATCCCCCATGGAGCCTAATGTTAGAAACAATTTTGGTATCGGGGCACGAAGGTACACAAGTCTGTAGGATTGCCCGGGAAGCGCCCAAGCGCAACATGGAGGAACCCCTTTTCAGTTACAATTCGAGCGAATAAGCGAAGTTTTGTTGATGGCCACTGAGATCCACTTATAAAGCTGATCAATGGTTGTCGGGATTTCGGGGCTGCTAGGTTGCCCCGGGTTTAATGCGAGAGATAGCTCCAATAATTCAAGACAAATCTGGGTCGTCCGATCCAATTGAGACAGGTGGCTTCCAGTCGGTGTATCGGGGATCGGAGTTTCAGGAAACAAGGAGGCTCCCATTCATTGCAGGTGAGATCGTCGATCGGCAAAATGTCGAAAGCGCCTTTGAAGCCGAGACCATGGTCCTAGAAATAAGTCACTTCAAGCGAGTCTGTAAACGAGGGTGGCTCCCTTTTAAATATCGAATGCCCCCTCGTCCATTCATCCTAAAGACGCGTGGCGCGAGATCCAGTCGCGTCAGCGTTTCGACATTTGCAATTTCAAGGGGCGAGAGTTTCATGTTGTTATACATCTCGAAACCCCGAACCCCAATAGTACCGAAAGCGCCGAAAGTAGGGCCCGTGGTATCATGAAGCATTTTCAGTCGTCCATCCAAAGGGGACACCTGGTGGCAAACTGAGCCATCTCGGCGTTTCGCCCATCGCGACTCCAAGGTGCAAAGAGCAGCTCTGTTATATTCCGATGCGCGAGGTGTCGGGAGAGTCTCTGACCCGGGCCCCCAATATCACCGAGTGAGTTTCAGGATCCTCAGATCTTAGAAAGACACGTGGCACCAGACTGAGCTGTCTCGACGTTTCTCTCATCGCGATTTCTAAATGCAGGGATTAGCTCCTTCCCATTCGCGAATTTCGAAAGCGCCGTGGTCACAACCCGTGGTCACTTGGAGAAAGAAAGGAGCTGTGTACAGAGGGCCAAAGGCACCGAGTTCAGTTACAGAGGGGATCCTCGCGATGTCCAGGCGCCATCTGGTCCGACCTCATTATTGTTTCTTGCTTGGAGTAATTAATGGCAAGAGCGGGTGGTTGAAACCTCTTTTCATTCATTAAGTATAGAGAATGGAGGTTCTGGCAAGTGGTCTGCTCAAAGAGGTCCTGTGTATCAAATTTTTCAAATAAGCCATGCCGAAGTCCTCGACTCAACAGATAAGTCTGCGCACGCTAGCCCAGCACTTAATGGCTCAACTACCCTCCTTACAGTGGCCATGTGTAGTTAAGGTGGTGCTTAAAGAAAGATATCAGTACGAGTTTGACTGAAGGGACACCAAGCTTTGGGTGACTGTACACGCCTTTGTGAGGTGAATTTTCCTAGGTATATAGACTGAGTTTTTATATTTTGATGGGGGGATGGTTGAGCAAAGCTCCCGATTGTAAAGTTTTGATGCGGCGCTGGTCACTCTGGTTAATGTATAAGGCATTTGAGACTTCTTACTTTATGGATGTCATCTTCTTTTTCATCTTTGTTTATTGTGTTAGAACGGCTCGGAATTGGAGGATCCAGTCGAGTTGTAGCTGTTATAGGATGATTTAGGTTGGATCACTGTAGCAGTTACATTGTTTCTAACCGGTTCCTGTTATTTTCGTAGCACTGAATGACTTAGAATTGGAGGATCCAGTTGAGTCACTCTTCATCTCCTTGAAGCTCCAGAC
This sequence comes from Picea sitchensis, assembly GCA_010110895.2. Lineage (NCBI taxonomy): Eukaryota > Viridiplantae > Streptophyta > Pinopsida > Pinales > Pinaceae > Picea > Picea sitchensis. The sequence goes on along the minus strand of SNQJ01S0038904.1, from coordinate 94,667 downwards.
CAAGAGGATCTTGGCTTCTAAGTTTTTCATCCTCAATATTCTGAAGGCTTGTCGCCTGAGGCAGTCTTGCTCACCCTTCTCACAAGTCTTCCCTCTATCACCCTTTAGTCCATTCATTAACGGAAGTTGGATCAAGACCTCCCTTGCTGCATACATACCAAGCCTGGTCTCCTGAGTCAAAGTTTTATCTTCTTGAGTCTTTACCCATTCGATCACCCCCATTTATTAAATCGTGACATAAAACTGATGGGCGTTGGGATCTGCTCCTGCAAGCAATCCAGGAGTGACTTCTGACGCTAACAGGTGTGGACCACGGTTAGACATGTAACCTTTTATTCATATTGAATAAGACAACAAGAGAGCAAAATTCTCAAAGGAATGTTGGTTTTCCCATTTAAGGGTTTCCCGAGTAAACTCTTTGTGTATTGTGTGATTGCTTGTATCATTTGCGTTCTTGATTAAATTCTTCTTCTCCTCTGCTAGGTTTATTGTGGAAGTGTCTCTCATTTCCTGACATGTGGTATCAGTGCTTAGGTTTTCCCTAACAAGTGAGTTATCAGAGAATTTTTATGATTTGGAGAGTATATCAGATATTGATTTACCAATCTTGAATCTGAGAACTAAACCCTAGGTACAGTAAGAGTAGTAAGTCATAAATTGTGTTATATATCATGGTAAAGAATGGTGAGAAGTTCTAAAATAGAGATAGAAAAATTCAATGGCCATAATTTTGAGCTTTGGAAGCTTAAAATGGAAGATCTTCTTGTAGATAGAGAATAATGGACAACAGTCTATCCAAGTACCCAACCAACAGGCATGTTGACAGAAGAATGGGAGAAACTCGAAAGAAGAGTAAGAAGTATGATTCAGATTTGTCTTGTAGATTCAGTACTATTGAATGTCTCAGATGAAGATTCAACCAAGAAACTGTGGGACAAGATGGGAAGCGTATACCAGTCAAAATATTTGGTAAATAAGTTGTTTCTCAGAAATAAAATGTGTCTTCTGAGGATGAGTGATGGCAGTTCGGTGACCGAGAATTTAAATGCATTTAATATTGTGTTAAGCCAGTTATCATCTGTGGATATTAATATCACTGATGAGGAGAAGTGTATCATCCTATTATGTTATTTTACAGACTCCTGGGATATCTTAGTCGTGGCTATTGGGAGTAATACAACCACACTAGCGCTAGAGGATGTGGTTTCTTCTTTGTTATCGAAAGAATGAGAAGGAAGAACATGGAAGTATCGACCAAATATTCTCTAGCAGTGAGAGGTCGACCAATGGACAGAGATAAATGAAGATTCTCTGGTAGAAAGTTCAAGTCAAAGGGTAGATCAAAATCCCATGTTCAGTCGATGAAAAGATGTTGGAAATGTGGTAAACATGGGAATTATAAAAAATATTGTAGGCCGAAGGCAACACAATTCAATGATGGATCCGATGAGAATAAGTTGACTGAGAGAAAGGTGACCCTAGATAAGGGAGTTGATGTGTACATGAAGTCGACTAGTACATAGTCAGATCAAGATGTTTGGTTGATCGACTCAAGAGAATCCTATCATATGAAACCACATAAAGAATGGTTTTGTGATCATGAACAATATCATGGGGGTGATGTGTTCTTGGGGGATGAATCTATTAATATTGAGGTATCTTCGGGAGGTATGAACCTCTATTGTGACCATTGACAAGATTAGAATGTTCCAGAAGGAAGCAAATAAATGAAGGAAAACCTAGACAAGATGTCGGTTGACAATAGAGAATTAATATGAATTAATTAGTAAACAAGAGGAGAAGTTGGCCCCAATAAGTCTTCCAGAATCACTATAAATACAGGGCGCCAGTCTCTCATTTGACACACTTCTCAGAATTGCAGAGAGCAGTTTTTGCGCACTGCAGTCCAACAGTTTTGTGCTTAAGTCCTAGGGAAGGTGTTGCACCAGTTTTTGGGTGGGACTATCTGATCAGACTGGTTACTTATTTCTTGGTGCATTAACCTCTCTTGGCTATTGTATTGCTACCAGGATTATTTTCTCTGTCAAGGTCAAGGTGATCGAAGGGTGGCTTCGGCCTATGGTTGGGTGACAAGGGTATTGTCAATGGTAAAATGAGCACAATCCTTCATATTCTAACAGGTTATGGGCCCACACCTCCTTCATTTAGTCTAACCACTGGAAGGAAACATAGCCATTAGGATATTTATCTTGTTGAGGAAATGTCGCTAGGGTTACTAGCAGGAGAAACTTCCAAGACACTGTCGCTAGGGTTACTAGAAAAAGCAGTTGCAAAAACCCTAATCTCAGATCCAACACCTTGTGATGGAGCATCTCACACAAAGAGAAGATATTCATATGCTCCCTAACTCAACACACCTTTTGTCTATCTCAGAAAACATAAACAATGAAGTTGAAGTTTTGGATCAAGGAATGACCTGCTACTAGTCAACCGAAGACATGAGTGAAACAATCAGTCTTCGACACTACTTTGCACTCAATGAAACGATTGAAGATGACATGTGGATAATTGATAGTGGAGCTTCTAGGCACATGATGGGAGATCAAGCCAGAATCTCAAACCTAAATGAGAAGAAGACATCGTACAAGGTGGAGCTTGGAGACAAAATCACTTATCCAGTCAAAGGATTTGGACAAGCCTCCGTCAAGTTGAAATCAGGTAACAATGTTCACTTAAGCAATGTTCTATATGTACCTGGTTTAGAAAATAATATTGTATCCATATATTTCCTATAAGACAAAGGAAAAATAACAGATTTTGTGGATGGAAAGGTGTTATCATGGCATAAAGACTCCATCATAGAGAATGCTAGAGTTATTGGAAGTCGTGAAGGAAATTTGTATAGACTACTAGAACAAAATGAAGAAGCTCTTGTACACAACGAAGTCAATCCCAATGAGCTTTGGCATAGAAGGTACGCTCACATTAACTATCAAGCATTACCCTTTCTCAAAAGGATGGTTGAAGGAATACCAGAGTTGCAGTCTACACATGAAGGAATATGAAAAGGATGTGTTGCAGGGAAGAATATCAAGAAACCATTCCCAAGCAACAACAACAGATCTAAGGAGATTCTAGATCTGATACACTCAGATGTTTTCGTTCCGATGCTAGTAAAATCTCTAGGAGGATCTTCTTACTATGTAATCTTCATAGATGAATATTTAAGAAAGACTTGGCTATATCTACTAAAGACAAAAGACGAAGTATTCAACAAGTTTCAAGAGTTCAAAGCAGAGATAGAAAACCTCACGAATAAGAAAATCAAGACATTAAGAACAGATAATGGAGGAGAATACACATCAAAGGAATTCATTGCATTATGAAAATCAATAGGGATTAGGAGGGAGTTGACTGTTCCTCATAATCCTCAACAAAATGGTGTAGCAGAAAGAAAGAACATATCTATTGAAGAGACCGCAAAATCCTTACTAAATGATCAAGGTCTATCCATGTTCTTATGGGGAGAAGCAGCAATGACAACAATATATGTGCATAATAGAATCCCTCATCATATATTGAAGGACATGACACCAGAAGAAGCCTTCTCAGGTAAGAAACCTAACGTGGAAAACCTAAGAATATTTGGATGTCATGTTTACTCTCACATTCCCAATGATAAAAGGAATAAACTAGAACCCTCAAGAAAGAAGAGGACATTTGTGGGATACAGTGATTCATCCAAAGCTTATAGAATATATATTCCATAACAACACAAGATCAAATTCAGCAGAGATGTAACATTCAATGAAAGGATGGATTTCAAGAAATCCATAAAGAAACTATTGAAGAAGAGATTGAATAACCTAATGAATAAATCACAGAAAACGAAAATGACGAAAAGGAACAACCTGATCATCCTATGGAACCATGTGAAAACATTGATTTAGATATCGTACCTAAAACCAAGAAATGACCATCTTGGCTTGAAGCCGCATTACAAGATGCAGAAGGACTCAAGGTTCCAGAAGGAACACTCAGAAAGAGTAAAATACCTAAAAAATTCTCAATCTATGCCACATACATGACAACGCTTCTAGATGAAGAACCTACCACATTTGAAGAAGTCGTGCAAAAGGAATAATGGAAAGAAGCTATGGATGAAGAACATCAATCCATTATGAAGAATGAAGTATGGGAAATCGTACCAAGACCTAAAGAGAAATCAATGGTAACTTCAAAATGGGTATATAAGATCAAACATGCAGCAGATGGAAGTGTGGATAAATACAAGGCAAGATTCATAGCTAGAGGGTTCTCCTAGAAGGAGGGAGAAGATAATGACAAAACCTTTGCTTCAGTGGCTAGATATACTTCCATCAGAGCTATTATATCTCTTATCGCTTCCATGGGATGGAACTTACATCAGATGGATGTAAAGACAACTTTCCTCAATGGAGCAATTGAATAAGAAGTATATATTGAACAACCCCAAGGATTTGAGGTACATTCCAGAGACACTCATGCTTGCAGATTGAAGAAATCCCTTTATGGACTCAAGCAAGCACCAAGAGCTTGGTATGCCAGAATGGACATCTATTTAACAAGACTCGGTTTCTCCAAGAGTCATGCAGATCCAAACCTCTATTACAAAGTCGTGGACAATGCGCCTGTAATTCTACTACTATATGTTAATGATCTATTCATAACAGGTGAAGAGTCTCTCATCATCCAGTGAAAGGAGGAACTAGCTACTGAATTTGATATGAAATATCTAGGTCTCATGCATTATTACTTGGGACTAGAAGTATGGCATAAGCGTGGTGAAGTATTCCTTGGACAAGGAAAATACGCAATAAAGATCCTTCAGAAGTTTGGAATGATGGATTGTAAGTCCATGGACACTCCGATGAATACATATATAAGAAAATTAAATAATCCAGATTCTGATCCAATAGATCCATCTCTATATCGACAACTAATTGGGTCATTGATGTATTTGGTAAATACTCGACCAGACATTTGCTTTGTCGTGAATACACTAATCCAGTTCCAGGTGGAACTAAGACATGATCATTGGATAGTTGCAAAGCATGTATTAAGATATATTCGCGGAACAATAAACTATGGTTTGAGATATACCGCATCCAACGATATACAACTTCATGGATTCACAAACTCAGATTGGGCAGGAAGTGAAAAAGACAGAAAGAGAAATTCAATCATGTGTTTCAGCTTGGGCTCCGCAATGATATCTTGAGGCAACAGGAAATAGAAATCTATCACACTCAACATAGCAAAAGCAGAGTATATCGCAGCATGTGAAGCATGCACAGAAGCAATTTGGCTAAGGAAGTTAATCTTCGATCTATTTGATTAGATTCCAGAATCAACCATAATACATTGTGATAATCAAAGTTGTATAAGATTATTAGAACATCTTGTGTTTCATGAAAGGTCGAAACAAATTGATATAAAATACTTCTTTATTCGAGATAAAGTCCAGGAAGGAGAAGTAAAGCTCGAGTACATCCCCACAGATGAGCAGACAACAGACATCCTAACGAAGCCACTATCTAGAATAAAGTTTTCATATTTCTGAGAGAAGATGGGGATCATGGAAATAAATCCCTTAGTTGAAAGGGAAGAAATGACTCTCCAGGTTTGGAGGGAGCACTGAAAATATTATTGAAGACATTTATTCTCGAGATTGAAAAATAGCCCAGCTTGGGCAGATTCTTTCCTGTTCGGAAAGTGGATTTAGATTTCTGACAGGCAATGATTTATCATTGTGGTTAACATGGGAAATCGGTCCAGATTGTTGATGTATCATAGACAGTGACTTCCCATTGTGGTTAGCATGGGGAGTGGTCTAGGGAATTCTCTCTTCTTGAGGGTTACTCAAGAAGACTGGCCCGCCTCACCGGACAATGATTTCTCATTGTGGTTAACATGAGGAATGGTCCATTTTGGAGGTTGATACAAGACAATATTTTCCTCTTGTGGTTAACAAGGGAAATGGTTCAGACAGTCATTCCTTAGGGTTTATACATTCTCTCCAGGGTGCACTTTTATTAGTGTAGGAGGAATGGTCTAGGCTCAGCAATCAAGGACAAGAATTCCTTAGGGTTTATACATTCTCTCAAGGGTGCACTTTGATTAGTGTAGGAAGAATGGCCCAGGGTGAGGAATGGTCTAGGTTCAGAAGATAGGATAGTTATTCTTCCTTGCTTGAGAAGAATAGTCTAGATATCTCATTTTTCTATTCTGAGGGCATATATTCTTTCATATCTCACAGACGTGAGTGAAATATTGGCCTAGATGATTCAGTTTATTTTTAACAATATTTTCTGTGCAGGTTGACATCAAATGATTGTTATGGAGATTTCCTGTCTCCAGAAAGTAGAATTATGCTACTATGGTGGATATGTTCCACTGTTTGTGACTATATGTCACTGATCAAGTACTTGTATTCTACTTGGTGTGGTAGTAAACCACTAGAGTGTATTTATGTACTACCATGGATAAACATAGTTGTGTTCTATCAATTGATATTGTGCCAGTTGTCATGGAGAATTATTTAGTTGGATAATAATGATGGTGCTCATGATGCTACCAGTTGAATGGTTTGTTGTGTTCAATACCATACCTCCCTAGCTAGGAGGGAGTGTTAATATTAAGGTAGCTTTGGGAGGTATGAACCTCTATTGTGACCTTTGACAAAATTAGAATGTTCCATAAGGAAGAAAAGAAATGAAGGAAACCTTAGACAAGATGTCGGCTGACAATAGATAATTAATTTGAATTAATTAGTACCCAGAAGAAGAATTCGGCCCCAGTAAGTACGCCAAAATCACTATAAATACAGGGTGTCAGTCTCTCATTTGACACACTTCTCAAAATTGCAGAGAGCAATTTTTGCGCACTACAGTCCAACGATTTTGTGCGCAAGTCCTGGGGAAGGTGTTGCACCAGTTTTTGGGTGGGACTATCTGATCAACTTGGTTACTTCTTGCTTGGTGCATTAGCCTCTCTTGGCTATTGGATTGCTACTAGGATTATTTTCTCTGTCAAGGTCAAGGTGCTCAGAGGGTGTCTTCGGCCTATGGTTGGGTGACAAGGGTATTGTCAATGGTAAAATGATCACAATCCTTCATATTATAACAGACTCGACAACCAAAATTTTTGGATGAGGAAGAGTTCGATTGATACTACAGGATGGGAGGAAAAGAACCCTTCCAGGTGTTCTACACATTCTGAGTTTGGAAAGAAACATGATATCTATTAGTAAGATGAGTGATGCAGGTGTGCATACTATGTTTCATAAGGATTCATGTCATATGGTCAGAGGTGAGATGGTCTTAATGAAAGGAGTTCATATTGGTACCCTATACAAGCTATTAGGGAATTTCAACTTGAATGGATGTAACAACATCATTCCTATTGAAATAGACTTCACTATGACTCAACTCGACTCGAGATAATTTGGTTCAAACCGACTCGACAAGGTATGATAAAATCGACCCAACTAGGTTGTGGCACGAGAGGATGGGACACATTGGAGAAAAAGGACTTCGAGCTATGAAAATCAAAGGTATGGTTGAAGAATTTCATAAATGTGGTCTAGAGGTATACTTTTATGAACATTGTATATATGGAAAAAAAATTCAGGTGAGGTTCCCATCTGGAGCGACAAGGGAAAGTGGGATTCTATATTTGGTGCATAATGATGTGTTTGGCCTGGTTATAGTGCCTTCACTTGGTGGATCCCCGTATTATGTCTCCTTCATAGATGATTTTTCCAAGAAGACATGTATATATTTCTTGAGGAATAAACCATAAGTTTTCGAGAGATTTAAGGAGTTTAAAGCTCTTGTGGAAAACAAAACAAAGAAAAGGATTAAAGTGTTGAGAACTAACAATAGTGGTGAATTTTGTGGAAAACAATTTGACCAGTTATGTAAGCAGTGTGTAATAGCATGCCAAAACACCACACCATATGCCCCACAACAAAATGGATTTTTCGAGAGAATGACTTGTAACTTTGATGGATAAGGAAAGGAGCATGCTCAATCGTGCTGGGCTCGCACAAGAATTCTGGGTGGAGGCAGTTGACACTGCAAGATATCTGGTTAATATGTCTCCTTCATCAGTGTTAGTCGACATGACTCCACATGAGGTATGTTTTGGTAAAATGCCTTCGGTTTCACATCTCAAAGTATTTGGTTGTGATGCATGTGTGCATGTTCCCAAGGAAAAGAGGATCAAGCTAGACAAGAAGACAATCAAATGTATTTTCATTGATTATATAGAAGGAATGAAAGGATATAAGATTTGGGATCCTGCATCAAGGAGAGAAATGTATAGTCGAGATGTGGTATTCAAAGAAGTCAAAGGTAATTCCAAGCTTTAGGAAGTTTTTCAGACCGTGAATAATCCTAATACGATGCGGTTTGAACTGAGGAACGAAGAAAATGATTCAGATGAGTCGACTGAATACGAGGAAGAGGTGGAACAACCGACTCTGGTGGTAAGGAGGTTATAAAGAATAATAAATCCATTTGAGAGGTATAGTCCTCCTGACTTCCATTCTACATTTGTGCTAACTACCATCGATGATGAGCCCAAGTCAGTTGGTGAGGCATTCGACTTGAAAGAGGGTAAAATCTGGAAGAACACCATGGTCGAAGAAATGGAATCCTTGCACAAGAATGAGACATGGGATTTATTCAAGTTACCTAGTGGAAGAAATATTGTTGGTAGAAAGTGGGTATTCAAGAAGAAAATGAATGTCGCAGGGCAAGTCAAGAAGTTTAAAGCTCGATTGTTGGCGAAAGGTTATTCTCAGGTCCAAGGAGTCGACTTCGGTGAGATTTTTTCCCCTATTGAAAAACTAACTTTCATTAGAGTACTAATGTCTCTGGCTGCAAAATTTGATTTGGAAATAGAACAGATGGATGTGAAGACAATGTTCTTACATGGTGACCTAGAAGAAGAAATCTACATGAAACAACTTGAAGGATTTGTAGTAAATGGAAATAAAGAGTTGGTGTGTAAACTCAAAAGATCCATTTATGGTCTAAAGCAATTGCTAAGGATGTGGTACCAAATTTTTGACAAGTACATCCTTAGTTTTGGATTTGTGAGAAGCAAAGTTGATCACTACATATATTCCAAGGAAGAAGGTGGGTGTTTCATATATGTAGCTTTGTTTGTCAATGACATGTCGTTGATTGGAAACAATATGGACACAATAAAGGAGGTGAAGAAGCATCTATCCTCCAAGTTTGACATGAAGGATCTTGGTGCAACTAACTTCATTCTAGGAATGGATATTAAGAGGGATTGAGCTGCTAGAAAGCTTTGGTTGAATCATACAAAGTATATTGAAACAACTCTAAAACAGTTCAACATGCAGGATTACAAACAGGTGAAGGTGCAAATCACTATGGGAGCAAGTCTTATTGTTGACCAGTGTCCAAAGGCACATGAATAAATATAGGACATGGCATGTGTTCCCTATGCAAGTGTTATTGGTAGTCTAATGTATGCGATGGTTTTCACTTGACCATACATTTCCCATGCAGTGGGAGTGTTGAGAAGGTACATGTTGACACCTGGAAAGGAGCACTGGACAACTATCAAGAGAGTATCCAGGTGTTTGTGTGGCATGAAGGACTATGCTATATGCTACCAATGAAGACCTGGAGATGACAGTGGTAAAGTAAATGTACATGTCTTTTTCGACACCAACTGGGTTGGAGATCTGGATCGATGGAGGTCGACCAACGGATATGTCTTAAAGATGTTCGGTGGAGCAATAAGTTGGATGAGTAAGCGACAAGCGGTCGTATCCTTTTCAACAATAGAATCTTAATACATGACGTCCACTCATGGAAGAAAAGAAGTGGTATGACTGCAAATGTTATGTTCAGGAATCAGGTTTGAGAAGAGAGATATGAAGGTAAGTTGCGATAGTCAAAGAATAATATTTCTGGCAAAGAACCCTGTTTATCATTCAAAGACTAGGCAAATTGATGTACAATACCATTTCATAAGAGATATGGTGGAAAGTAACAAGGTTCTACTAGAGAAAGCATACACATTGGAAAACATAACAGACTCGTTGACCAAGTCTATGAGTGTTGTGAAGTTTTCTTGGTGTAGAGAGGCAATGGGCATTGTTGCCCTGGGTCTGTGAATGAAATTTCAGGAATCTCATGTTTTAATAAAGAAGACAACATGTGAGAGAATGTTGGGTTGTTATATTCTTTGCAGTAAAATTTTAGTCATGGTAGATCGAATGACGGTCGAAGGTTGAGGTGGATCGGCAAGAGTCAAGGCTGAGGTGGATCGACAGTAATTCAAAGGTTGAGGGAGTCGATCGGGTAAATTTGAAGTCAAATATATCTATGACAAGTCAACTGACACGAGGTCAAAGTGCGGGCATGAGACGACCGAATGGTAATCCGACTTAGAGTCGACTGTAATAGAATCCTAAGATTTGTGGGATTTATAGCCAATAATCTGCATGGATATGTAACCATTTTTGGGCACCAATATTTAGGGTTTTTCTTGGTGTAAATCTTATAAAGAGGTGTGTTGTAAGGTCGTAAAGGCTAATGCAGGTTAATGAAAAATATGATAATGCATGTGTAAGTCGTAGGTTGTTGATCATGTAGATGTAAGCCATATTGGCTATAGGGTTGTTCTTGCATAGGAAAGAGGGTATGATTTCGATTGTGTCTTAGGTGTGGACCAAGGTTAGACATGTAACCTTTTATTCAAATTGAATAAGACAACAAGAGAGTAGAATGCTCAAAGGAATGTTGGTTTTCTCGGTTAAGGTTTTCCCAAGTAAAATATCTGTGTACTATGTGATTACTTGTGTCATTTGCGTTCTTGATTAAATTATTATTCTTCTCTACCAGGTTTACTGTGGAAGTGTCTCTCATTTCCTGACAACTGCGTCTCCTAGGGTTATCTTTTTTTATGTTTAGGGTTTTCTCATTTATTCTTTATGTTAAAAATTCCTTTGGAGCCTCATTGTAATAAGATTATTGTGAATGAGTGTAGATGACACATCTCATCTCAGAGATAAGATACCACCATTTTAGCAATCTTGTGTGTTTTTTCATTTTACAGTCTTTTGTATTTTAGACAGTTATTAATAGAATCTGAGATTTACTGTATTACTGTGTTCCTTTCCATATTTGTATGTATTTCTTTGTTATATCTCTATTATATTTCTGCCTTCATATCATTCCTCAAAATAATATGGATCAGTGGTATCAGAGCGGTCTGTTCCTTATTGTTTTTAGTGCATGTTCCTGACGAGGAAACTTCAACCAACAATCACTTCGGAGGTGTGACGCCCTTCAAGGTATAAGTTACCTTTGATATTCCTTTATTTGAAGGCCAAATAGACATCGACGCTTTGTAAAAATGGTTAAATCTTCTAGAGGGTTATTTCTCTATCCACAAATTTTCCAACAATGAAAATATCACCTTCGTGAACCTTAAGGCCCTTCCCCATGTCAGAGATTGGTGGGAGACTTACTATGAGCAACATTCTAAGTATGAGTCTATAGTTTTTGGGCCAGGACCCACTTGGGAGGCTTTTGTTGATGCCCTCAAATAACAATATTACCGTATTGGAAGTTATGATGACTAGTACATGAGATGGGCTACATTGCACCAAGAGAGGGGCTAAAAAGTGTTGGAGTTCACGAATAATTTCCATACCTTGTGCACCAAGATAGGTATCAAAGAATCTGAGAGGAATATGGTCCTAAAATATCGTGGGGATCTGCACATGTACATCCAAACTGAAATGGATTTTTTGGACATCTCAATGTTGGGAGACGCTTACCGATATGTTGTCAAAATCGAGCAGAAGTTCAAGAAGAAGAAAAAGTTGGAGTTCGGATTTGCAAATATGCAACAATCAAATTATGGTAAGGGTGTCCCTAACTCCCAAGCCAAAGGAGAGAGCAAGGATGGCCAACCCAAGGATAAACATCCCAAGACACCAACAAAGAAGGGTAATGGGATGTTGAAGAAGGACACTGGAAAATGGTGCGAGTTCCAAAAAATCCCTTGGCACAATATTGATGAATGTCGCACCAAATAGTCTTTGTTGGCTGAGAAAAAATCCCCATGGTTAGATTCCGACTTAGAATCTGATTCAAAACTAGAAAAGGGAAGATGGATCATTGATGTAAAACCCATTATCACCATCGCTACCAAAAAAATTCCATTCAGAGGAATCGGAGGATCCTGAAGAAGGGGAGCGCCTTTTCCACTCATAGATGTGGGTGAAGGGAACCCCACTCCATTTCATTGTTGGCAGTGGTATCCAGAAGAGATTAATATCAAAATAGGTTATCAAGAGTTTGAACTTGAAAACGACATCACATCCTCATCCATACACCATCGGTTGGCTCAGCTGGGGACGAGACTTCTGCGTCAGCCAACAATATCTCCTGCACTACAAATTCAAACCCTTCAAAGATGAGGTATTGTGTGATGTTTCCCTCGTTTAAGTTTGTGATGTTTTACTAGGAAAACCATATATGGGGAAGCATCATGTTGTTTATGAATATAGGCCCTGTAGTGTCATTATTACTTTGGGAGATCAACTCTATAGGGTACCAGAGGCAGTCCCAAACACTATGGTCTCTTTGATCTCTGCGAAGCGGTGTAGAAAGGTGGTCTCTTAGACTGAGATATTTTTCCTCTGTATGGTTCGATCGAGAGGTGAAAAAAAGGTCACTACAACCGCCAAAATCTCTACACAAGGTCTCTCTTCCCAACAAAAGAAGGTGGACAAAATAGTAGAGGATCACAAAGACATATTTTCCTCGCCTACTAGGGTGCCTGTGCACTATCAGGTAAATCACTCCATTGATCTAACACCTAGTGCTCCTCTTCCTAATAGACCTGTATAAAGGTGTTATATTATGGAGAATGAAGAAATCAAATGCCAGATCCAAGAGCTAATTCTGAAGAGCCAAATCAGACCAAGCTCCTCACCTTGCGGAAGCCCAATTGTTTTGTTACAAAAGAAGGATGGGACATGGAGACTTTATATTGATTACAGAGCCCTGAACAAATCATAGTCAAGAACCAATACCCAATTCCCCAAATTGATGATCTTCTCGATCAACTCAAGGGAGCCACATTTTTTAATATTATTGATTTGAAGTCAGGCTATCACCAGGTGTTGATTGAACAAACTGATGTGTGGAAGACAACCTTCAAGTATAAAGAAGGCCACTTTGAGTGGTTGGTCATGACTTTCGGATTGAATAATTCCCCGACCATATTCATATAGATGATGGATGATATATTACGATCATTCACAAACTCCTTTGTGGTTGTATATTTGGATGACATCCTCATCTTCAACAAAACTTGGGAGGAACATTTGGAGAATATTCAGTAGGTATTTGGGACCCTACGACAACACAAGTTATATGCTAATTTGGATAAGTGCTCCTTCGGCATGCAACAGATCCAATATTTGGATACATCATAGATGAGTAGGGTGTACATGTGGATCCAGCCAAGATCCAAGTCATTCATAATTGGTCGTCCCTAAAGAAAATGATTGAGATTCACAGCTTTTTGGGCCTCACCAAATTCTATCAAAGATTTATGTTAGGGTTATCTCATATCATTTGGGGCCCAAGTTAGGTGACCAAGGGTGGAATGAAGGACAAGTTTGTGTGGTTCGTTCCCCAACAAAAAGTGTTCGAGGATTTGAAATTTCGCCTTTTCTCTACACCAGTCCTCATTATGATAGACTTGCAACAACCATTTGATATTGAGACAGATGCTTCGGATTATGATATCGATGTAGTCCTCACTTAGGAGGGGAATCTGATAGCCTATCATAGTGAAACTCTATCTGATGTTTTTTGTAGATACCCCACCTATGACAAAGAGATGTACTCCATTGCATGTCGACAGTGGAAGCATTACATTCTGGGGAAGAAAATGATCATCCACATTAATCACGAGCCTCTACAATTCATGCAGACACAAGGAAAGTTACAAAATGATCGCCATAAGAAGTGGTCCATATACCTGCAACAATTCCACTTGAATATTAAGTACAAGAAGGGTATCACCAATCATGTCATAGATTGCCTCAATCATCCCCTGGTGGCAACACTAACCACAATTTTTAACTCATGTGGATATGAGACATCTAGATGTCCACAATTATATGATAATGAATCTAACTTCACTACTTCATATCAGACATTGAGAGCATGAAAAACAACTTCTGAATTTCGTCGCCATCTCTATGTTCCTTCAAGCGAGCATTCCAAGATGATATGGGAAGCTCATTATAGTTGGTCAGTGGGACATTTTGGTGTATAAAAGACAATGGAAGTACTGCAAAATCACTTTTTATTTTCCAAATATTTGACAAGATGTTCACAAGTACATCATATCCTGCACTACCTGCACCATTTCCAAGCCCGTCATCAAGAAACATGGGTTATAAATCCCTCTACCTACTTCGTATAGGCCTTGGGAGTCCATATCCATGGACTAAATTTCCGGTCTGCCTTCAACCAAGAATGGGAATGACTGTGTCTTCATGGTTGTCGATTGATTCTCTAAGATGGAAATTTTGGCACCTTGTAAGAAGAGCATCACAACCGAGGCCACCGCCAATATCTTCTTCACACATATTTGGGTTCATTTTGGGCTCCCACAAACTATTATCTCCAATCAAGACAACAGTTTCTTGAGAAATTTTTGGTCCAGCCTGGTCGATGATGGACACCAAGCTGACCAAATCAACTGCCTTCCACCCACAGAATGATGGACAAACATAGGTAGTCAATAGGATGATTGTTCATATCTTGAGGATGTATAATTCCAAACATCCACACACATGGGAAGAAATCATTCCTTATGTTCAACATAACTACAACATATCCCTCCACAACTCTATTGGCCACAACCCTTTTCAGGTATGTTTGGGGTTCCAACCATTGGCCCCCATTAACGTAAATCTGCCCATTGTAGTCGCACAAGAAGCGTCCTCCCATGCCCAGATAGAGGTTGATCATGAAACCAATTTTTTTGAGAACATCCAATACATCCAAAAACAAGTTCATGATATTATGCATAAAGCCAATGCCAAGTATAAGAAACGCCATGATCAACATCGGGTACCACACAAATTTCAGGTGATATATAAGGTCTGGTTGCATTTGCAGAAAGATCACCTCATAGGACCCCACCAAAAGTTGGTCCCACTCTGATACATGCCTTACAACATCACCAAAGTTGTGGGTGAGAATTATTTGAATTAATTATTCCTCATTTCCTTGGTCTACACCCAATATTTATGTGGAATTGCTTCAACTATATTTTCCACCTCTCCTGGAAACTTCGGATGCGGCTGAATAGTTGGCCCCTACATAACTCAATCCTTCCTGCATAAAATAGGAGAAATTTTATCATATCATGGGCACCAAGACAAAGGACACACACCAACAAACTATCAAACTCCATCGGGTCGTCAAAGCAGGGCAATTTCTTCATCAAGGAATGTGGCTCATTAGGGGTCAGATTCAACATAAGTTTCCTCATATGATGTTGGAACTTGATACAATGGAGACCATTTCTTCCTAATGGGGGAGGAATGATATAGGTGGATATTGGTGGCCACCCAACTATTCCATTGGCTCAAAGACTAGTTTCCATTTTGGCAGTTTTTCTACAATTTTCGGGTCATAAAATTCTAGGGTCGTTTTGAGGCCCTAATCAAATTTTCTTGGGAACGACACAATCACACTATAGGATTTAGCCACAATGTGATGAAAAAATGTGTATTCGTTAGATATTTATTTCCAATGATCTATTGTGTGCCTAAAACAAAGATCATATGAAAAAGTTACGACCCCGGGAAGTTGATGTACCAACTTACCCCATCAGGGCCCACATGACTTTTGGCGCTTCATCTCCTAGGGTTAGTTTTTTTTATGTTTAGGATTTTCTCATTTATGATTTATGTTAAAAATTCCTTTGGAGCCTCATTGTAATCATCTTTTTGTGAATGAGCATAGTTGACACATCTCTTCTCAGAGATAAGCTACCACCATTCTAGCTAACTTGTGTGTTTTTTTCATTTTACAGTCTTTTGTATTTCAGACAGTCGTTAATAGAATTTGAGATTTATTGTATTGCTATGTTCCTTTCCATATATTTGTGTATTTTTTTGTTATATCTCTGTTATATTTATTCTTTCATATCATTCCTCAAAATAATCTAGATCAATACCATACAAATCAATCATTTTCTAAATACAAAGATGCAATAGTTACCTTTTTAAAGGTTGAAACTTGGTGTAAATCAAAGAATTACTTCATTTGGAATAACCATGTTAAAGTATCTTTAGAATCAAACTTCCTCATATCGATCTTCAAAATGTAGTAGTTCCTTATTGCCGACTTGAAGCACTGATGATGTGGATCTTGAAGTGATGAATGATCATGATTTTTAGATTCAATACTTGTGCTCTCTAATTGTGAAAAAATACTCCCCGTACATGATTGAGTCTCAACACCATTTTTCTCCTTATTTTCATGTTTTCCTTGGATCTCCATATTCATTTTAGCGATCCTCTATAAGAGAATGGTTTTCGTGGACTTCATGGATTTTGCATTTGATTCATGGAATTTTGTATTTATTCCTTATTTTCATCCATGTTATTTTCCATTTGTTCCATATTCTTTTCCATATCTTTATTTTGTCTTTATGTGTTTATGACCTTATTACTTGTTATTGACCTAACATTCAAATGATTAAGTTGGTTCTGCAAGTTTGATAACTTGTTATGTATCTCCTCATTTTCTTCATGAGTTATAGATGAGATTTGTGGAGGTTTAGTTGGTGTTGAATTTGTTTTGGAGCCATGTGGGATAAGAATAATAATTCTATTCTATTTTCTCTTTATTAAAAAATTTGAATCACCAAAAACATATATTCCAATAAAAAGTTATGCCAATTGTAAGTTGCATACCTTTAAAACCCTAATTTGGAGACTGTCTAGATGGTTGACCTTTGTCCTGATATATATCTGAAATTTAAACTATAGTACTTTTATATGAATTATTAAACTCTTGAAAATTTTATAGTATAAACTTTCACTTATAATATTTTATAGCACAAATACTAAAACGACTTGTTTAAGACTAATTCCAGGATTAGTAAAAAAGCCCAACTTCCATAGGATATATCTAAAAAATTATAATGATTGAAATTATAAAAAAAAAATCCTTATGTAATTTGATATGTCTCCTCGGGATTCTAGAAACTCCAGAGTCTGAAACATCACCAAAATTTATTTATATCAAAAATAAAAAGATGACTTGTTTGAGACTAATATCAGGATTAGTCACAAACCATAACTTCCATAGGATATATCTCCAAAAATATAATGAAACGAAACCTGAAATTTTTACCACCTATTCTTTGTTATATTTACTCAATCTCCTCAAAATTTCACTATCTGATACTTCCCATAAAAAAGGTTATAGTGAAATTTTCAATATGCCTTGATTGAAGAAGAAAAACCCTATGATTGTATGCTTTGATACCAAATGTTATGAAGCAAACTCCAAAAATAGCCACAAGACAATATGAGAATATCATAAGACTAGGTCTCCTTGGTGTGTGTGTGCGTGCGTGTGTGTGTGTGTGTGTTATAGGATACAAAGGGTACAATTATAATGAAACGGTACAATCAAAGGTTCTAGATGACCTACTAATATAACACTAGAAATGTAATAACTCAATATCTATGGATTCATATAGTGTTTTATGCTTAACATGGAGATTTTTCTAGGGCTTAACAAACTTATTCATCAATGGGAGATGGTGATTCAAAGGAGATTCTAGATATTGATCCAAGTTAGGGATCCTTTCTTCAATATGTGGAATCTCATCATCAAATTCATGATATGTCTTTACATGAGTGGATTTTTCCAGATGATCAAGCTGCCTCTCAATAGTTTTGTCATTCTTAGAGGATTCAAGAAATATTACATATCTAGAAAGAATTAATTTCTTGTTTACCTCATCATAAAGATGATATCCCTTGGTGGTATTTGAGTACCCCAATAATATTTACTTTTGAATCCTTACATCAAGTTTGTTTCTTTTCTCCTTGGGGATTACGGCATAGCAGGTGGAACTAGAGACCCTGAGATGCCTCACCAAAGGAATGTGACCATACCACATTTCAAAAGGAGTCTTGTTTTCAAGAGAAGGATATGGACACATGTTTTTCACACAAACTACACATAGAGTTGCATCGACCCAAAACATCAATTTTTCAGTTTTGAAAAACATCATGGAACGAACCATATTTAGGAGAGTCATGTTCATTTTTTCAGCTACACCATTATGTTGAGGATTGCATGGAATTGTGGTTTTTTGTTTGATCCCATGTTGGTGTAGACAATTTTCAAATTCATTGGATGTATATTCTGTTCTATTATCAGTGCAAAGAGAGCCAATATGAGGTTGATCTTCATTTTGAATCCATACATGAAAGTTTTTAAAATTTTCAAAATCTTGTGATTTATCTTTCAAAAAGTACACCCAACACATCCTGGTGTAATCATCAATAAAAGACATGATATATTTTTTTCCATTTGTAGATGAAACACACATGGGGCCACACAAATCAGAATGTATTAGTTCAATTATTTTACATGTTATAGAAGTAGAATCATGAAAATATTGTTTGCTATACTTTACAAGGATATAAGGATCACATTGTTTCAAATTCCTAGGAATAGTAGGAAAACCAGAAACACCATTCTTTTTCAAAAAACAAAGGCTATCATAATTAATGTGACCAAATATAACATGCCACAAGAGTCTATATGAAATTTTACCTTCATCGTGATGAGAGAGATATGCAGAATGAGAAGATGTCTCTTTCAAATTCAACAATCTTCCATCTTCCACTCTGGTCATGACAACCATGTTGTCACAAGCCTTCCTTATTTCAAATTTTCCACCGAAGATATGAATAGAGTGTCCTTGTTGTTATATGTGCATAATAACAACAAGTGTCTTTGTAGCTCCATAATATAGAGCACATCATGTAGAAGAAAATTGGGATTATGGGCAATTTAAGCTTCATGGTGCAAATTCTCGAAGGTTTGAAACTTGATTTATCGACAAAATAAACTATGCCATCTACATTGTCATTGAAATATTTGAATAAATATCTTTAGAAGGTCATGTGGTAGGTTTCACTTGTGTCAAGAATCCATGCATCTCTCCAAGAAGCAACAAAAGTTTTAAACAAATATTCAATTACTCCTATATTGCAATGGGAAACAATGTAATGAGAAAATTCAAGTGATTTACCATTTATCAGATATGATGTTTTTCCTTTGACTTATTTCCAAAGGATTTCTCATGTTCTGCAACTTTCTCCACCAAAGTGTCAAATGTAATGGATTTCATTTGACCACTAGCTTGCAGGGATTCAAGGTAGTGAGAATTTGTAGGGTAGAGAGCCTTAATGAAGGATGTGAGCAATAGGTTTATCTTCACTCCAGTGGCATAAATGTAATGCATTATGGCTTTGATATTAGAAGCTAAATCCATAGTATCATTATTCTTCAAATATAGGTTGAATAGATTCACTAACAATCATATGAGGTCCAGTTTTGAGTGAGTGTCATACACGTCCTTCAATTTATTCAAAGCACTATATGACTCATTAATGGAAATAATATGGAGGCTCACCACTTCACTTACTATCATAGAAATCAAAACATATGATTTCTGGTATTTGTCCTTCCATATGGCATGCTCCTTGTTTGATGTAGGAATGGTCGGTCTGCTACTCTTCGATTGTGCTTCTGATTCGACTTCTTCTTCATGGGTAGATGATAGTTCACAAATTCTCTTCCACAAGTCGTTGAATATCAAAGTATGTTTGATATTTTTGTACCATTCTCAATAATTTTCTTTACTAGTCAACACCATTCTGATGATGGAGACAGGGGAATGCATATTCAAACACTATATGCTCCTATCAATCCAATTTTTCTTTGAAGAAAAAATAAAATGATAGGTTTTATTGCAACAAAAATGTATCTTAACAAAGATGCAACCCAATTTCAAGATATTTATTTCATACAAAGATGAAAAAATAATTTATATTACATAAATTTTATTCCATGAATATCCCCATAACTATTATAAATTTTGAATCGTGTCATGGTGGGGAGATAACTGAAATAGTTTACAAAGGAGAGCACAATCATTTGAAATCTCAACCTACAAGATATCTGCCTACTAGTAGTACGCAACACCTTAATGGCTTGGATGTAATTGGGAGAGAGATGGAGTCCCCTAGAGGTGAAAACAAGTGAGTACTTTGATGTGAATGAAAATCAATCCAATCCAAGATTTTATGATGGTGAGGGTGTAAATAGATCATATGATGAAGATGACAATGAACCTATTTCTAAGTGTAGGAAGAAACACAAGAAAATAAAGGATTTTCTTGCTCCAGAAAGGTCAAATCGTGAGCCTCGTGTTGTTGTGTAGACAAGCAGTGCAAATATTATGGAAGATGGTTTTCACTGGCAGAAATATGGAAAGAAAGTGGTTAAGGGGAACTCTTACTTTAGGAGTTACCAAAAATGTACCATCTTGAAAGGCATTGTGCGAAAACATGTGGAAATGGCATATGATGACCCTAAATTTGTTATAACAACTTACAAGGGAAGCACAACCATGATCCACCTGTTGCAAGAAACAATAACCAAGATGTTGCAGACATTATTTCCTCGAGTCTGGGTGGAAATGGTGTTAATGTAGCACAGGAAAAACATATTCAAAATAGGCCTTTGAAATTTTTTTGATGGAAATATCATGTTTGCATTTATTGTCAACATGAAGACAAGAAGTACCATAGTGGAGTATGACATGGAACTACAGTAAAAGCTACAAGAATACTGAGTTACAAGAACACTGTGGACTACCGAAATACAGAGGATTGCATGGTCAAGTGCTTTGAAAGAATGAAAGAATGAAAATAAGAGAATGAGAAAATTTCAATTACTACACTGGTCGAGTTGAGTTGTCTTGTTGATTGTATATTGTGTTTAGACATGATCATGATGAACAAAAATAATACTGGTGAGTCTCCCTTTTGAATAATTTCTCTTGCAATATCATTTCAGAGTGAAGTTGAAGGGAAATTTGTTGATGTAGCACCGAGAAACCTTGAGTTGTCATATCAACACAGTAGTCGATACTTCATAGAAAGTTTTGGTCATCAATTTTTTCCAGGATGAAGTTGGACGACCCTTCAAACCCAAACAATTTCTAGCAACCACCAATGGTTAGATTCACTTAGGCAATCAATTGTTGAATAAATTGTCATTCATGTCAAAGGTTAGTAAGTGATCAAATATATGTCAAATATTAGTAAGTGATTAAATATAAATGTGACCTTGGTATCACTTTAATAAATACAAAAGTGGCCCGCAGGGGTGTAGACCGATTGGCAAGTGCCGTGTAAATGGAAGGAACTATG